>ML110392.1:30861-55958 GCA_003697995.1 Taxidea taxus jeffersonii | reverse complement strand
TGATGGGATCCTTGTCTGGTTTGGGGATCAAGGTGATGCTGGCCTCATAAAATGAGTTTGGAAGTTTTCCTTCCATTTCTATTTTTTGGAACAGTTTCAGGAGAATAGGAATTAATTCTTCTTTAAATGTTTGGTAGAATTCCCCTGGGAAGCCATCTGGCCCTGGGCTTTTGTTTGTTTGGAGATTTTTGATGACTGTTTCAATCTCCTTACTGGTTATGGGCCTATTCAGGTTTTCTATTTCTTCCTGGTTCAGTTTTGGCAGTTTATATGTCTCTAGGAAAGCATCCATTTCTTCCAGATTGTCCAATTTGTTGGCATAGAGTTGCTCATAATATGTTCTTATGATTGTTTGTATTTCTTTGGTGTTGGTTGTGATCTCTCCTCTTTCATTCATGATTTTATTTATTTGGGTCCTTTCTCTTTTCTTTTGGATAAGTCTGGCCAGGGGTTTATCAATCTTATTAATTCTTTCAAAGAACCAGCTCCTAGTTTCATTGATTTGTTCTATTGTTTTTTTGGTTTCTATTTCATTGATTTCTGCTTTGATCTTTATTATTTCTCTTCTCCTGCTGGGTTTAGGGCTTTCTTTGTTGTTCTTTCTCCAGCTCCTTTAGGTGTAGGGTTAGGTTGTGTATTTGAGACCTTTCCTGTTTCTTGAGATAGGCTTGTATCACTATATATTTTCCTCTCAGGACTGCCTTTGCTGTGTCCCACAGATTTTGGACCATTGTGTTTTCATTATCATTTGTTTCCATGGTTTTTTTCAATTCTTCTTTAGTTTCTTGGTTGACCGATTCATTCTTTAGGAGGATGCTGTTGAGTCTCCATGTATTTGTGCTCTTTCCAAATTTCCTCTTGTGATTGAGTTCTAGCTTCAGAGCATTGTGGTCTGAAAATATGCAGGGAATGATCCCAATCTTTTGATACCGGTTGAGACCTGATTTGAGACCCAGGATGTGATCTATTCTGGAGAATGTTCCATGGGCACTAGAGAAGAATGTGTATTCAGTTGCTTTGGGATGGAATGTTCTGAATATATCTGTGATGTCCATCTGCTCCAGTGTGTCATTTAAGACCTTTATTTCCTTGTTGATCTTTTGCTTGGATGATTTTTACATTTCAGTGAGGGGGATGTCCCCTGCTACTATTGTATTCTTGTCAATGTGTTTCTTTGATTTTGTTATTAATTGGTTTATATAGTTGGCTGCTCCCATGTTAGGGGCATAGATATTTAAAATTGTTAGATCTTCTTGTTGGACAGACCCTTTGAGTATGATGAAGTGTCCTTCCTCATCTCTTATTATAGTCTTTGGCTTAAAATCTAATTGATCTGATATAAGGATTGCCACCCCAGCTTTCTTCTGATGTCCATTAGCATGGTAAATTGTTTTCCACCCCCTCACTTTCAATCTGGAGGTGTCTTCAGGTCTAAAATGAGTTTCTTGTAGGCAGCATATTGATGGGTTTTGTTTTTTTATCCATTCTGAAACCCTGTGTCTTTTGATTGGGGCATTTAGCCCATTTACGTTTAGGGTAACTATTGAGAGATAGAATTTAGTGCCATTGTATTGCCTGTAAGGTGATTGTTACTGTATATTGTCTCTGTTTCTTTCTGATAATACTTTTAGGGTCTCTCTTTGCTTAGAGGACCCCTTTCAATATTTCCTATAGAGCTGGTTTGGTGTTTGCAAATTCTTTCAGTTTTTGTTTGTCCTGGAAGCTTTTTTTTTTTTTTTTAAGATTTTATTTATTTATTTGACAGACAGAGATCAAAAGTAGGCAGAGAGGCAGGCAGAGAGAGAGGAGGAAGCAGGCTCCCTGCCGAGCAGAGAGCCCGATGTGGGGCTCGATCCCAGGACCCTGAGATCACGACCCGAGCCGAAGGCAGAGGCTTTAACCCACTGAGCCACCCAGGCGCCCCCTGTCCTGGAAGCTTTTTATCTCTCCTTCTATTTTCAATGATAATCTAGCTGGGTAACATATTCTTGGCTGCTGCCTCCTATTTCTTAGAGTGGTCAAGACTTCAAGTGTTGTACATTTTTACATCATTTGAAAAATGGAATCCTTTGCACTCCTCCAGCCACAACAGGAACTGCACTGCTAAAATTTCCCAACTCCTACTTCCCACCACAGACTGATTCTCTCCTTAACATGCTTTTCTCTGGCTTATCTCCTATGCATGAAAGCTGGGTAGCATGATTTAATCATATTCCAACTTTTAACAAAAAGTGCAAGTGAACTGCAGAAAACCACATCTGTCATTCAAATTGTTGAGCAAACAGGTCTAGGGAAAGTTCAACACTGAACTGTATGGTTCCAGCTCTCGAGCCCTTCTTTCAGAGTTGGGAGGCTTACTCAGATCACAGATGTTGTTGGTCCCTTGGCAAATTCACATCTCCCTTTATGTTATGACTTCCCAGGAGGAAGTGTATTGGAAGGAGCACCAGCTATTTTGTAACATTCCAGATGCCCCTGGTGTAAAAATTTGATACAGATTTTTTAAATGTCATTTCTTGGGGCACCTAGATGGTTCAGTTGGTCACGATCTCATGGGTTGTGGGATCAAGTCCTAAGTCAGACTCCATGCTCAACAGGTAGTATGACTGACATTCTTTCTCTGACCCTCTCCCTACTCACTCTCTCTTCCTCACTTTCTAAAATAAATAAATGCTTCTTTAAAAAAATTAAAATTTGGAGAGGAAGCAAGATGGTGGAGGAGTAGGAGACTGAAATAGCATTAGGTCTCCGGAGTTCAACTAGTTATCAAAGCATTCCAAACACCTACAAACTCAATAGGAGATAGAATAGAAGAGCAGCAATTCTAGGAATAGAAAAGCGACCACTTTCTGGAAGGTAGGATATGTGGAGAAGTGAATCTTAGGTGACATATGGGAAGACAGACAGCAGGGGGATGGGCAGCCCCTGGCAAGTGAGAGAGCAGTGGAGCAAAAAATCAGAACTTTTAGAAGTCTGCTCCACTGTGCTACATTGCTCCAGAGGCTAAGTGAGGGGAGGAACCCTCGTGGGGACAGTGTGATCTCAGAACCTGTGGGGTCACAGAAAGACCAGGGGTACCTGAGTGTGGCAGAGCCCTCAGGGATCAGAGCGGGGAAGCCAGTGGCAGAGACAGAGCCAAGGAGGGGCTCTCAGATTGGAGTTATGTTCAACTGTGGTCTGAGACACAGTTGGGACACTGTTCTTCAAGCAGGGACCCCACTGTGGCAGATCCAGAGATAACCCCTCCTTCCTCCTCCAGATGAGTGATGCAGGAACATGCTGCAGGAACCCGCTGGGTTTGGAGACTCCAAATGGGACCATGCACCAGGGATAGAAACACTCTGTCACAGGCTGGATGAGTCAGGAGTGTGGCCAGAGACCAGGGAGAAGGGAGGGATTGACTGCTTTTCTCTGCGAATGCACTGAGGAGTGGGGACCCAAGCTCTTGGCTCCTCCAGGACCGGAGATTGGGAGGCCGCCATCTTCATTCCCGTCCTTCAAAGCTGTACAGAAAACGTTCATGGAACAAAAGCTACCAAGAGCGAATCTGAGCAGATTGCTTAGCCTGTCTGCTGGCAAGGGCAATTGCTGTTGCAATTCCACCTCTGGCAAAGATATTTGAGATTCACTGCAATAGGCCCATCCCACAGAAGATCAGCAAGAACATCCAGCCAAGATAAAGCTCAATAACCAACAAGAACTGTGGAATTCCAGAGCTAGGGAAAATCAACACATAGAATTCATGGCTTCTCCCCCATGATCCCTTAGTCTTGCAAAGTTTTTTTTTTATTTCATTTTTTCTTATTCTATTTTTTTAAACTTTTCCTCTTTTAATGTTTTTTAACTATTTTATGTTATCAATACCTTTTTAAAAAAACTTTAAAATTTTCTGGGATGCCTGGGTGGCTCAGTTGGTTGAGAGCGGCTGCTTTCGGCTCACGTCATGATCCCAGCGTCCTGGGATGGAGTCCCACATCGGGCTCCTTGCTCGGCAGGGAGCCTGGTTCTCCCTCTGCCTCTGCCTGCCTCTCTGTCTGCCTGTGCTCGCTCTCTCTCTCTCTCTAACAAATAAATAAAATCTTTTTAAAAAAACTTTAAATTTTCATTGTTATAGTCATATTTTATCCCTTCATTGTACTTAACCTTTAAAAAAAATACATATAGGGGTGTTTTTCTTTGAAATTTTGGGATACAATTTCTTCTAATAGCTCAAAATATAACCTAAATATAGTGTATGGCATTGTTCTAGTCTCCAGCCTGATCACATTCTCTCCTCTTTTTTTTCTTCCTTTTTCCAACAAACTTATATTATCAATTCCTTTTTTAGAATCTCTTTTAATTTTCATCTTCACAATCATATTCCATCCCTTCAGCGTGTTTACCCTTATTTTTGTGTATATGTATAAGTTTTTCTTTCTTTAAAATTCTGGGAGGTAGTTTCTTCTGAGAACAGAATACAGACAAAATCAAGTGAGTGGCTCTGTTCTACTCACCAGTCATTCATATATATTAATTTTCTCCCCTCTCTTCTCCCCTCAGTATTGGGTCTCTTCTGATTTGGTTAGCATATATTTTTCTGGGGTCGTAGCTACCCTTTTAGTATTTTATTATCTCATTCATATATTCTTATCTGGATAAATACAAGGCAGAAAAACTCACCACACACACACACAAAAAGAACAAGAGTCAGTACCAATGGCTAGGGGACATAATCAATATGGACATTGGTAATATGTCAGAATGAGAGTTCAGAATGACGATTACCAAGGTACTAGATGGGCTCCAAAAAGGCATGAAAGATATTAGAGAATCCCTTACTGGAGAAATAAAAGCCCTTTCTGGAGAAATAAAAGAACTAAAATCTAACCAGGTTGAAATAAAAAAAGCTATTAATCAGGTACAATAAAAAATGGATGCTATTACTGTAGGATAAATGAGGCATAAAAGAATATAGTGATATATAAGACCAAACGACAGAGAATAAAGAAGCTGAGCAAAAGAGAGAGACAAACAACTACTGGACCACGAGGGGAGAATTTGAGAGATAAGTGATACCATAAGACAAAACAATATTAGAATAATTGGGATCCCAGAAGAAGAAAGAGAGAGGGGGGGAAGAGGGTATATTGGTGCAAATTATAGCAGAGAATTTCCCCAATATGGCCAAGGAAACAAGCATCAAAATCCAGGAGGTACAGAGAATCCCCCTCAAAATCAATAAAAATAGGTCCACAGTGGAATACTATGCAGCCATCAAAAGAAATGAAATCTTACCATTTGTGACGACATGGATGGAACTAGAGGGTATTATGCTTAGTGAAATAAGTCAATCAGAGAAGGACAACTATCATATGATCTCCCTGATATGAGGAAGTGGAGATGCAACGGGGGTGGGGGCTAGGGAGTAGGAAAAGAATAAATGAAACAAGATGGGATTGGGAGGAAGACAAACCAAGAGACTCTTAATGTCATAAAACAAACTGAGGGGGGTGGGGGGGGAGGGGGGTTGGGAGAGGGTTGTGGGGTTACATTATATGTTTAAATTTTTAAAAAATTAAATAAATAAATAATAGGTCCACAACCCATCATCTAATAGCAAAACTTACAAGTCCAAGTGACAAAGAGAAAATCCTGAAGGCAGCTCAGGACAAGAGGTCTGTAGCATACAATGACAGAAATATTAGATTGGTCACAGACCTATTCACAGAGACCTGGCAGGTCAGAAAGGACTGGCATGATATATTCAAAAGCATTAAATGAGAAAAATATGCATCCAAGAATACTATATCTGCTAGGCTGTCACTGAAAATAGAAGCAGAGATAATAAGCTTCCAGGACAAACAAAAATTAAAAGAATTTGCAAACACCAAACTAGCCCTACAGGAAATATTGAAAGGGGACCTTTAAGCAAGGAGAGACCCTAAAGGTAATAGACCAGAAAGGAAGAGACAAAATACAGTAACAGTCACCTTACAGGCAATACAATGGCACTAAATTCATATCTTTCAGTAGTTGCCCTGAATGTAAATGGGCTAAATGCCCCAATCAAAAGACACAGGGTATCAGAATGGATTAAAAATAAAAGACCTATCGATATGCTGTCTGCAAGAAACTCATTTTAAACACAAAGACACCTCCAGATTTAAAGCAAGGAGGTGGGAAACAATTTACCATGCTAATGGACATCTAAAGAAAGCTGGGGTGGCAATCCTTATATCAGATCAATTAGATTTTAATCCAAAGACTATAATAAAAGATGAGGAAGGACACTATATCATACTCAAAGGGTCTGTCCAAAAGAAGATCTAACAATTTTAAATATCTATGCCCCTAACATGGGAGCAGCCAACTATATAAACCACTTAACAACAAAATCAAAGAAACACATTGACAAGAATACAATAAAAGTAGGGGACTTTAACACCTCATTGAAATGGACAGATCATCCAAGCAAAAGATCAACAAGGAAATA
Source organism: Taxidea taxus jeffersonii (assembly GCA_003697995.1). Lineage (NCBI taxonomy): Eukaryota > Metazoa > Chordata > Mammalia > Carnivora > Mustelidae > Taxidea > Taxidea taxus. The sequence goes on along the minus strand of ML110392.1, from coordinate 49,486 downwards.
AAGGCCTTAAATGACACACTAGACAAGATGGACATCACAGATATATTCAGAACATTCCATCCCAAAGCAACTGAATACACATTCTTCTCTAGTGCCCATGGAACATTCTCCAGAATAGATCACATCCTGGGTCTCAAATCAGGTCTCAACCGGGACCAAAAAATTGGGATCATTCCCTGCATATTTTCAGACCACAATGCTCTGAAACTAGAACTCAACCACAAGAGGAAAGTTGGAAAGAACTCAAATACATGGAGACTAAAGAGCAACCTACTAAAGAATGAATGGGTCAACCAGGAAATTAAAGAAGAATTTTAAAAAATTTCATGGAAACAAATAAAAATGAAAACACAAATGTTCAAAATCTTTGGCACACAGCAAATGTGGTCATGAGAGGAAAGTATACAGTGATACAAGCCTTTCTCAAGAAACAAGGTCTCAAGTATACAACCTAACCGTACACCTAAAGGAGCTAGAGAAAGAACAGCAAAGGAAGCCTAAATCCAGCAGGAGAAGAGAAATAATAAAGATCAAAGCAGAAATCAATGAAATAGAAACCAAAAGAATAGTAGAACAAATCAACAAAACTAGGAGCTGGTTCTTTGAAAGAATTAATAAGATTGATAAACCCCTGGCCAGACTTATCAAAAAGAAAAGAGAAAGGACCCAAATTAATAAAATCATGAATGAAAGAGGAGAGATCACAACCAACACCAAAGAAATATAAACACCAAAGAAATATAGACAATTATAAGAACATATTATGAGCAACTATATGCCAGCAAATTTGACAATCTGGAAGAAATGGATGCATTCCTAGAGACATATAAACTACCAAAACTGAACTAGGAAGAAATAGAAAACCTGAACAGACCCATAGCCAGTAAGGAGATTGAAACAGTCATTAAAAATCTCCCAGCAAACAAGTGCCCAGGGCCAGATGGCTTCCCAGGGGAATTCTACCAACATTTAAAGAAGAATTTATTCCTATTCTCCTGAAACTGTTCCAAAAAATAGAAATGGAAGGAAAACTTCCAAACTCTTTTATGAGGCCAGCATTACCTTGATTCCAAAACCAGACAAAGATCCCATCAAAAAAGAGAATTACAGACCAATATCCTTGATGAAAACCGATGCAAAAATTCTCACCAAATACTACCCAATAGGATCCAACGGTACATTAAAAGGATTATTCACCACGACCAAGTGGGATTTATTCCTGGGCTTCAAGTTTGGTTCAACATCTACAAATCAATCAATGTGATACAATACATTAATAAAAGAAAGAACAAGAACCCTATGATATTCTCAATAGATGCTGAAAAAGCATCTGACAAAGTACAGCATCCTTTCTTGATCAAAACTCTTCAAAGTGTGGGGACAGAGGGTACATACCTCATTATCACCAAAGCCATCTACGAAAAACCCACAGTGAATATCATTCTCAATGACGAAAAACAGAGCTTTTCCCCTAAGGTCAGGAAGACAGCAGGGCTGTCCACTATCACCACTGCTGTTCAACATAGTACTAGAAGTCATAGTCTCAGCAATCAGACAACAAAGAGAAATAAAATGCATCTGAATTGGCAAAGAAGAAGTTAATCTCTCACCCTTTGGAGATGATATGATACTTTATGTGGAAAATCCAAAAGACTGCACACCAAATCTGCTAGAACTTGTATAGGAATTCAGTTAAGTGTCAGGATACAAAATAAATGCACAGAAATCAGTTGCATCTCTATACACCAACAGCAGGACAGCTGAAAGAGAAATTAAGGAGTTGATCCCATTTACAACTGCCCCCTAAACCATAAGATACTTAGGAGTAAACCTAACCAAAGAGGCAAAGAACCCGTACTCAGAAAACTATAAAGTACTCATGAAAGTAATTGAGGAAGACACAAAGAAATGGAAAAATGTTCCATGCTCATGGATTGGAAGAACAAATATTGTGTAATTGTCTATGCTACCTAAAGCAATCTATATATTTAATGTAATCCTTGTCAAAATACCATCAATTTTTTTCAAAGAAATGGAACAAAATTTATATGGAACTAGAAACGATCTTGAATAGATAGAAGAATGTTGAAAAAGAGAACCAAAGTTGGTGGCCTCACAATTCCAAACTTCAAGCTTTATTACAAGTTTGATTATTATCAAGACAGTATGGTGCTGGCACAGAAACAGACAGATCAATGGAACAGAATAGAGAACCCAGAAATAGACCTTCAACTCTATGGTCAACTAATCTTCGACAAAGCAGGAAAGAATGTCTAATGGAAGAAAGACAGTCTCTTCAACAAATTGTGTTGGGAAAATTGGACAGCCACATGCAGAAGAATGAAACTGGACCATTTCCTTACACCACACACAAAAATAGACTCAAAATGGATGAAAGACCTCAATGTGAGAAAGGAATCCATCAAAATCCTTGAAGAGAACACAGCCAGAAATCTCTTTGACCTCAGCTGCAGCAACTTTTTCCTAGAAACATCGCAAAGGCAAGAGAAGCAAAATGAACTACTGGGACTTCATCAAGACCAAAAGCTTTTGCACAGTGAAGGAAACAGTCAACAAAACCAAAAGACAACTGACAGAATGGGAGAAGATATTCGCAAAAGACATATCAGATAAAGGGCAAGTATCTAAAGTCAATAAAGAATTTATCAAACTCAACACTCAAAGAACAAAGAATCCAATCAAGAAATGGGCAGAGGGGGGACGCCTGGGTGGCTCAGTTGGTTAAGCAGCTGCCTTCGGCTCAGGTCATGATCCCAGCATCCTGGGATCGAGTCCCACATCGGGCTCCTTGCTCGGCAGGGAGCCTGCTTCTCTCTCTGCTCTGCCTGCCACTCTGTCTGCCTGTGCTCGTTCGCTCTCTCTCCCTCTCTCTGTGACAAATAAATAAATAAAATCTTAAAAAAAAAAAAAAGAAATGGGCAGAGGACATGAACAGACATTTCTGCAAAGAAGACATCCAGATGGCCAACAGACACATGAAAAAATGCTCCACATCACTGGGCATCAGGGAAATACAAATCAAAACCACAATGAGATACCATCTCACACCAGTCAGAATGGCTAAAATTAACCATTCAGGAAATTACAGGTGTTGGCGAGGATGCAGAGAAAGGGGAACCCTCCTACACTGTTGGTGGGAATGAAATCTGGTGCAGCTACTCTAAAAATAGCATGGAAGTTCCTCAAAAAGTTGAAAATAGAGCTACCCTACGACCCAGCAATTGCACTACTGGTTATTTACTGTAAAGATACAAACGTAGTGATCCAAAGGGGCACGTGTACCCGAATGTTTATGGCAGCAAAGTCCACAATAGCCGAACTACAGAAAGAACCTATATGTCAGTCAACAGATGAATGGATAAAGAAGATGTGGTATATATATATACACAATGGAATACTATGCAGCCATCAAAAGAAATGAAATCTTGCCATTTGCAATGACATGGATGGAACTAGAGCGTATTATGCTGAGTGAACCAAGTCAATCAGAGAAAGACAATTATCATATGATCTCCCTGATATGAGGAATTTAAGAGGCAGTGCACAGTTGTGGGGGGTGGGGAAGGAAAAAATGAAACAAGATGGAATCAGGAGGGAGACAAACCATAAAAGACTCTTAATCTCACAAAACAAACTGAAGGTTTCTGGGGGGGGTGGTAGGGATAGTGTGGTTTTGTTATGGACATATGGGGTAGGGATAGTGTGATTGGGTTATGGACATATGGGGTAGGGATAGTGTGGTTGGGTTATGTGCTATGGTGAGTGCTATGAAATGTGTAAGCCTGATGATTCACAGACCTGTACCCCTGGAGCAAAAATTACATTATATGTTAATAAAAATAATTTTTAAAAATTAAAATTCATTTCATTTTTAATGAATACAATTTAATGAATAAAACTCATTTCATTTTTAGTATCTTGTCAAGAACAAAGAAATGTGTGAAACAAACATTCTGAGTCTATTCTTAGCATCCAGTTTTATCTTGGAGCTCAAAAATGCTGCCAGTCATGAATGTAGCCAGAATGGATAGATCACATGATTTTTACTTAAAATTAAATAGTTTACTGTTATGGTTATAAGGAAACCCTACCAAGGTTCTTGCATCATTTGGCCTACCCTTTCATCATTCTTCACAATATTATGCGACCCCTGGCTCAGGACTATGTACCAAGTAGAAAAGTGTTCCTTAGTACTTATAGCAGGTCATAAAAATCTCTACCTTGGCTCTATATCCATAATATCATCAATAAATGGGTCAAGTCCCTATTTTTGCCCCATCCCCACATGGAGACAATAGCAAATTTGCCTTGAAAAGGTCTGAGCTGTCTTACTACATGGTAAGAGCACAATTCATTTAGCAGGTATGAATTTAGTAGTTAAATTCATGAAAAGCATCCTTACCTGAGAGGTGCAGAGTATTTGTACTATTCAAAAAACTGAAAATATAGTCTGTAAAATAGTCTGGGGAAGGCAAGTTTCTTTGCCCTAGACAAACACCTTGGAGGGACAGAGCGATGATTGTTGCTGCTAACTGAGGAAGTGTATTTTCATCAGCACCGTCACTGCTCAATATTCCAGATTTTTCCTGCAGCATTTTGGTTTCCATACACTGAAATCAGATACACAGTAAAAAAAAAAAGTTTGAACCTCTGAAGTTACTTTGGTTAAAATATTTCTAGGATTTCCCCCAAAAGACAAGAAATAGTTCTTTACCTTATAGAGGTCTGAACTGTTTGTAGGAACATGACTTCCCTCATTCTCTAGTTCAGAATTCTGTTTTGAAAATTCTTGTTTCTTTTTTTCACCTTGACACTGAATTTTCTAACTCCCATCCTACTCGTCCTTATTTACCTAACCTTTCTCATTATTCCTTTGGAGATGGGTTTTCTCCAAGAAGACCCCTTGTTCTTACTGTTCACACCCTTCCTGCTGGGGAATTGTTTCTCTCCAGCTCCAAGTAGAGCCTGCAGTGTAATGACTTTCAAATATATATTCCTGACCTTGACTTCATACTGGCTCTGTTGCACTGTGTCATCATAGGAAACTTTTCTTTTCACCCTTGCCTTTAGTTTCAAGTTCAATGTGTGGTAAGTACAAATCAAAGTTAGCACAGTCTGTGTTTTTTAACTTCCATTGGACCTAGGATCTTTTCCATGTGTACATCAATTTGCTTCAATGAAATTATGAGTCTCTGAAAGGTGAGACTCTTGCCTCACATTCCACTAGAATACCCATTCACTCATTTAAACATTTATTGAGTGCCTATTGTGTGCCAGACATATGCTAAGTCCATTACATTACTCTCTCTCTTCATTCTTCCAGAGCTCTGTGCAGTGGATACTCTTTACACAGATCACTGGGCTGATAACTGAGTCCCAGTGTACACCCAGATAGGACTCCATAGCCTAAGCTCTTAAATACTCTTTCTGTTATATGTAGAAGTAAATGGAAACACAGGATGGTGATGGGATTTTCATATCATTAAAGTGAGTTCCACAGCATAGTGCTTAGGATAGACAGATAAGGCTTTAATATTATCTCTGTTATTTGTAACTGAGTGACCTTGGGCAAAAATGATTAACTTTGCCAACCTTCGTACTCTTTATCGGTAAAAAAGGACAATGCTGTCCACCACAAAAGTTATTAAGATTAGATGAGCTAACGCATGAAAATTCTTAATATAGTAGTTGGTACATAGGACACAGTCAGCTAGTCTTTGCTACTATTATTGTTGGACCCAGTGTCTAGCTGTGCATCAGATAGACAGTAAGCTGAAGAAGGTGACAAGAATCTTATACCCAGTGCTATGAAAACTTTTCCCCTAAAGACTCCAGGGAAGCCATCAATATTAGAAACAAAAGAATAATACAATAAGGTATGTCTATACAATAGACATGTCGCTCTGGAGACAAAGTAGTGAATAAATTGCCAGGGCTGGAATTTAAGAGTGGGAGTATAGTCAAGAAGTTATTGATTAACCCAAGGTATTTATTTTTTTTAAAGACTTTTAAAATTTATTTACTTGAGAGAGAGTGAGTGAGAGAGTGAGCATGAGAGGGGGAGAAATTCAGAGGGAGAAGCAGACTCCCTGGCTAGCAAAGACCCCGATGGGAGACTCGATCCCAGGACTCCAGGATCGTGACCTGAGCCAAAGGCAGTCACCCAACCAACTGAGCCACCCAGGTGCCCCAAGCCAAGGTATTTCTTGTCCTCAGATGGTAGCACTAGAGATGGAAAAATGAATGTATTTGAGGAATATTACAAAGGACTTGGAAGAAAAAGTGAAGGAGTCCAAAGAGTTAAAAAATGGCTCAGGTTTCCGGGTTTGTCAAATGTAGGATGGTAATACTATCCACTATTCCTTCATAGAAGAGTCAGGGCTAGTGGAGAAGTCTGTACAGATCCCTGTTTATTCAACATGGAAAGAGCCAACAGTAGAAAGAACAGAGAGAGGTGGGAGCAAGAGATTGAGTCAAGGAGATCACCAGTAGTTAGACAAAAGAGAATGAAGGACTGGAGGGATATTAACATTCTGGGCCACTAGTGAGGGTGGCTACATTAGGGTCCTTCTGTGCAGAGCCATTTCTTGATGAGCTGGTGAAGGCCCACCTAGAGCACCTGTTAGCGGCTTCACCTATGGAGGCTGAATCCTGTGTAGACCAAGACCTACCAGCTGGTAGTGGTGGGCCTGGTCTACCAGCATCTTCTGTGACCTCACACTCTCTAGCTGGAGACAGTGGCATCCTCCAGTGAGAGGCCAACTGGCCTCCTGTAAAAGTCTGGGTTGACTTGACTAAGGATTCCTAAGGGAATTCCAGCCCAAGTGAATGGGTTAAAGGATGACATTGCCATCTTCCAGGAGACAAAAGCTCTAAGGCCTAACAACTCAAAAGCCCTTAATTCTTCTTGACTGAAGAGATGGAGAAAGTAGGCCTACACATAATATTGAATTATTTTATTCTGCTCTAGGAATGTTTAATCTCACATACATTTGGAAGCCCAGGAATTTGCAGTATGTGTTGGATAACCAGAAATCTGCGTTGAACATATACACACCATCTGCTTTTAAGTGCTGGGTTTTCATTCCCACTTTATCTGCATCAAAAGGCAGTAACAGATGGGATGACTAAAATCCTAGTGGCTAATTTGAACCTATTTGGTATCATATAGATGTTGCACCAAAGAAATTATATGTGGGCCTATTTCCTTATTTAAGCAGAAACTGAATTCCAGAAAGGAACCCATTTTCTCAATTGGAAGTAGAAACAAAAATATGGCCCTATTTTGAGATTCATGAGATGAAAGTTACCAAAGTGATGCCCACACAGTCTTTAGGAAGAAGTCTTTCCATCTGTGTGCCAATCACAAGAGAAATTAAACATTTTTACAACAAACTGGAGGCTGCGTTTGCTGGTCGTTAGGCCACAGCGTGGTTGCACAGAAACCTCTGGGCTCCCGGGAGCCGGAATTGAGGTCCAAAATCAAATATACCTACATACGTCACTGTAGACTGAATGATTGTGCCCTCCCTCATCCAAATTCATATGTTGAAATCCTAGCACCTACTGTGACAGTATTATGAGGTGGGGCCTTTGAGAGTTGACTGGGTCATGAAGGTGAAGCCGTCATGAATGGAATTAGTGCCCTTATAAGAGAGACCCCAGAGGACTTCTCTACCTCTTCCACCATGTGAGGAGATGGTTTCTTTTGAACCAGGATGGGGACTCTCGCCAGACTCCAGAACTGTGAGAAATAAATTTCTATTGTGTAGAAGCCAACCAGTCTATTGTGTTTTTGTTACAGCAGCTCAAAGACACGTGTCAATGAAAAATTCAAAAGGGGGGAAAAAAAAAGATTCACAACACTCTTCAAAATGCACAGGTGGTTGCACAATTCTTTAAGAAAATGTGGCTTAAAACTTTTTTTCTTTTTTTAATGTTCAGAGCACTTTATCCACTCAGACTTCCCACTGCAAAGCTGATAAAGGCAATTGAAAGGCCAGCTTCTGCTGGAACAGTAATGAAGGCCAGAAGGGACCACAAGCCTGGTTCCTCACAGTGGGAGCCCTGAGAGGAGAAAACCACTTCCGGAGACCCCTTGAACAGAAGCAGCAGGAATCAAAAGCTGCAGAAGAGATATGGTCTGGGATGACAGTCATGAATAATGCTTTTTGCAAGCTGTTTCTCCAGTGAAGTAACTAATGATAAATTCCTCTCCCTCAAATGGTTCTGCCTTCTTTTTCCCTGGCCAGAAGGCAAGGCAAATAGGCACGGTGCCCTCCCTGACGTGGGTCAGTCCTTGGAGACTGATCAGGAGCTGTGAATCACCCACTTTCATGTTCAGGAGAAGAGCGCTGCCCCGTCACCTGGCTTTCCTGCCCACCCACCGACCCACCCACCCACCTTCTGGCTAGAACTCATTTTACAATCATTAGTCATCCCATCTCCCCCTTTTATACTCAGAATTTTAAATGACATCACTTAACATCCCATAACTAAAAGCCACAAAGCCCTCTCTTAAGAGTCCTTGACTGTCCTAGGGATAAATAAGTGACAGGAAACAAGGCTCAGGGACTCAGCCTTATCTCAGGAGCAAAGCCAGCTGGCTCCTTGGCCCTTCTTACCTGGCTTCGAGAAGTGTCAAAGTACTGCCTGGTGAATGCCAAGATGTCTTCTGTCTCATTCTGTGAAAGGAAATAGGAGTCTTCGTCCTGCCTAAGGCTGAGGAGGCTGTGTAGGTAAAATTTATACTCTCGATTACTCATGTTGAGCTTGGAAGAACAGATCTCTTCCTGATGAATAATGTAATAGAGGAGGAGAAGGGAAACTCTCTGGACCACTTCCTCTCGGAGCTGCTCCTCAAAATCTCCCCCAGCTATTAGTAACAGGGCATCTGGTTCAAAGCACTGTTTCAAAAACACAAAATAAAACACAAGTAGAAACAAAGCTTAGTGAATAGTCCTAGAACACTAATGACCACCAGATCTCCCCTGCTTGTTATTTTATGAACAGGAAGGGAAGGTGGGCAGCCCCAATAGTCAGCTTCAAATAAGATAATCCAGGTTGGACTTTCATACATCAAGGATGCCTTCCTGGGGAGCCCTTGCGCCCAGAGAGGAGTCCTTTTATCTCCAGTTCTCCATATGCTGCCTGGAGCAAAAGCAGTTGACTCTGGCTTTTAAAGGAATGTCCCCATTGCACTTAGAATGAAATCCAAGCTCTACACAACTTTCTCATTGGCCTGGCTCTTGCCTACCTCCCACCCTTCTCTTCCCTTAGCCTCTTCCCACCTCTCGTTAACTTTCTGCCCCTGTGATTTTCCATCAGTCCCACCAAGCTCCTTCCCACCACCCTTCAGGTCCCCTCATTTCTCAGATCTAGCTTAAAGTGACACCCCCTCAGGGATGCCTTCCTGAACACCCTCTCTAGAATAGGAAATCCCAAACCCTGCCCCGCGTTCTCCAGTGTGGCGCTGTTCAGTGGAAACAGGACCCAAGCCACAGATGTGAGCCACACATCACTTTAAATTTTCTAGTAGCCACATTTGAGAAAGCGAAATAAACTTTAATAATATATCTAATACGGTCCCTTATTGACACATACATGCAAAATAAGATTGCTCCGACATGTCATCCAAATTTTTAAAAATTATTCATGAGCTATTTGGCATTCTTTTTGTCGGGTTAAGTCTTCAAAATCTGGTGTGTACTTTATACCTCCCAGCAGGTCTCAATTCAGATGAACCACGTATCAAATGCCCAACAGTCACGTGGGGCTAGTGGCAGCCCCAGCATAGAGCAGGTTTATTTTCTTTGTGGCCCTAGTATTCTAAAATTGCTTTCTCTCCATGTTTATTTTCTCTCTTCCCCCGAGAACAAGTCGTCCATTGGGCCAAGTTTTGTCTGTGCGCAGTTCCATCCTCAGGATTGAGCACAATGCCTGGCTCTTAGGAGGTGTGAAATGCAATGATGAACGCCATCTGCCTTGCCTTTACCCTACCTAAGAGAATTGCTAAAACATACTTCCACGATCATTTCTTTGTTTTACACACAAAGCCCGATGCCCGGCTCAGCTCATCTGGGAAGTTTACATGGCAGAAGGTGTTTTGGGTAATGGGATGGGATGATGAGAAAAAAAAGACACACACAGAGTTGTGGAAGGGAAACTCTCCTGACAAACAGGAGCTGCTTTACTTCAAAGACGGTGAGGCATGGGGCGTCTGGGTGGCTCAGTGGGTTAAAGCTTCTGCCTTTGGCTTGGGTCATGATCCCAGGGTCCTGGGACTGAGCCCTATATCAGGCTCCCTGCTAAGTGGGGAGTCTACTTCTCCCTGCCTGCTGCTCCCCCTGCTTGTGCTCTGTCTCTGTCAAATAAATAAATAAAATCTTGAAAAAAAACCCAAATCTAATTGGTTCTGGAAAAAATGTCAGATAATCTGTTTTTTGATGGTGAGAATATTATTCCACTATTTAAAATGGAAAAACAGGGGCGCCTGGGTGGCTCAGTGGGTTAAAGCCTCTGCCTTCAGCTCGGGTCATGATCTCAGGGTCCTGGGATCGAGCCCCACATCGGGCTCTCTGCTCGGCAGGGAGCCTGCTTCCTCCTCTCTCTCTGCCTGCCTCTCTGCCTACTTGTGATCTCTGTCTGTCAAATAAATAAAAATCTTTGAAAAAAAAATGGAAAAACAGAATGTCACCAGCCCATTTGATAACGAAATATTTCTGCATATTGGTAGCACTGAGAATACCAATTACCCAATTATTTAACTCACAGTGTATAATGGGTACATTTCCATGCAGTATGCAAGGGTAACACAAAGAATCCAGCATGGGTTATGTCTTCCCTCTACAAGGAAGGTATAGCTATAGCGTATGTGAGAACCAAGTCTAAGAAAGTCTAAGCAACGTATCTAAGGTCACACAGCTAATACTGTCCAATCTTAATTAATTCCCCCTCTGCCAAGGATAGGCTTTATTCTCTTATTCCTTTGTTTTGTGCCATGAAGAACGTAAGCTGTAGAGCCACCTATGTACTTAATTCACAGCCCTTTTGACCAGTAATTTCCTCTCCCTCCTGTTTGATAGAAAAAAGGGTCAATTAGGAGACTGACGGATTGGTGGTTCAGTTGGTTAAGCATCCATCTTTGGCTCAGATCATGATTCTGAGGTCCTGGGATTGAGTCTCACATATGGCTTCCTGCTCAGTGGGGAGCCCCCTGTTCTCCCTCTCCCTCTGTCCCTTCCCCTGCTTGTGCTCTCTCTCTTTCTCTCAAATAAATAAATAAGATGTTAAAAAAAAAAAAGAATACCAAGGGATGGGTAAGGGTCGAATATAAATCGAATCGAATATATAAGGACATAGCACCACAAGAAGATGGACAGACTGTCAAGTGCTGTTCAGGTTGTTTGATGAGTCTGGGTATGTCAGAAAAAGTGCCAGTGACACAAGAAATGGCGCTTCCATGAGGCCACAGGACCAGGCACACACGGCCAGGGTTTGGTTGACAGCACATAGCAGAGTATGTGGCCACCCTTCATCCCATCCAGGGTGCCTGAGACCCCTCTCCGTTCATGGCTCCTCCTCAATGTACTCTCTAGAATAGGAAGAGGAGGGATGGGGCGCCTGGGTGGCTCAGGGGGTTAAGCCTCTGCCTTCGGCTCAAGTCATGATCTCAGGGTCCTGGGATCGAGTCCCGCATCGGGCTCTCTGCTCGGCGGGGGGCCTGCTTCCCCCTCTCTCTCTGCCTACCTCTCTGCCTACATGTGATCTCTCTCTCTGTGTGTCAAATAAATAAAATCTAAAAACAAAACAAAAAAAAAAAAAGGAAGAGGAGGGATGTGGCCTGGGGCAGCAGAGAATAGGGCAAGATATGGCTTATGAAAAGCATAGAATGCATAGAATGGGGAAGGTAAATTGATTTCTGACTGGAAATGTTTCAATAGTAGTGAAACAGCTCATTCTGTCTGATGAGAGATTTCCTTCATCTCGAAAGAACAGAAGTTCCCTAACCTTTGCTTTAAATTTCTGACACCTGCTTGAATAAAGCTCAGTGGGGAATCCAGTGACCTTTTTATTTTGCCTTTTTATGCCTTTTTATGATATTGGACTTTTAAGAAGTTACCTATATATGGAGGGCAGCGGCTTGAGGAAAGACTAGTCTTGGGAACATCATGAGAAACATCATGAGATCTAACAGACATTGACAGGACAGAAAGCTCTATGGGGGTGCGTGGGGGACCGGACTTTCCAATTCATCATCACTAGGTATGTTTCAGTTGTTAGAGCTTTTAGCAGTGGCTGGGTTGTGTCTGGGAAATGATGTCTAGTGAATTTTTGCAAATACTTCCACCTCATAGGCAACAAGATCCGTCTAAGGAGCTAACTCGGGTGAAGTGATTCTTTGTTAAAGAAGAATGGACTCATTCAGGAATAATCCGTCGATTTTCCCTTTGATTTCTTGTCAGGTGGAGGCCATCAGGTTTCAAAGGGAAAACAAACAGATTCGGATTCCCATAGTCAAGTCAGATCACTGCCCCAGCCGCCTCATTTAGTTTTGTTCGTTGCTGATGCTAGGAAAGCCTCAGTGACAAAAACAATAGGAAATCTGTCTTCTGTATTAACAGGGCAGTTGTCACACCTGTAGGTAAACGTAAAAGATTTTAGATCCAAAGGTGTTTAAGTTTGATTTTGGTTATGGATAAATCCACTGGCCTTTTTGAAGTTCTTAGATTTTTATAAGGTCTCTTTTTTTGGTGGGGTGGGTCTTTTAATGGACTCTAAGAGGGAAATTATATTTCCTCCTTTTCCTGACAAACCAAGAGTTGGGGGAACATTGGCTGATGGCAGGTACTGGCTTTTTGTGGGTCTATACCAGATTCTGTGGTATTTCTGACTGACAGAGATAAGTCTTCTTGAGATAAGAAAAACCTGTTAGATCAACAAGATAAAGTTTGAGGTTATTTGAGTGGTAGGCAGGCAGTCAACAGGGACAAGGACACCTTCATTGTGAGACCAGATGGCTAGGGCCTGGCCCCCTCACTGGAAGCAAGGAGAAGCAACGTGGAAGGACGTGAAGAAGTGAAAGAAAAAGAAGAAGGAAAAGAAAACCAGAAGCAAGAAGTGAGAGGTAGGAGATAGATTAAGACAGGCTGAGAAGATGGCGGAGAAGTAGCAGGCTGAGACGACATCAGGCAGCAGGAGATCAGCTAGATAGCCTATCAAACCATTCTGAACACCTACGAATCCAACAGGGGATCGAAGAGAAGAAAAACAACAATTCTAGGAACAGAAAATCGACCACTTTCTGAAAGGTAGGACCAGCGGAGAAGTGAATCCAACGCGACGGGAAGACAGACCCCAGGGGGAGGGGCCGGCTCCGGGCAAGCGGCGGAGCACAAAATCAGGACTTATAAAAGTCGGCTCCATGGAGGGACATCGCTCCAGAAGCTAAACTGGGGTGAAGACCTCACGGGGACAACGTGGACTCAGGTCCCGCGGGGTCACAGAAGGATCGGGGGTGTCTGAGTGTCACAGAGCTCACAGGTATTAGAGCGGGGAAGTCGGCTGCGGAGACAGAGCCGAGATTTCCTAGTGGTCTGTGACACGGACCGGTGCTCTGTGACACGGCCCGGTGCTCTGTGCGAGGGTCCCCACAAGATCCGGGGAGACTCCGACCCGGGAGAGCTCAGGGATCTACGGGCTCCGGAGACTCCAGGTGGGACTCTGCCAGAGACAGAGACGCTTGGTCACAGGCTGGGTGAGCTCGGAGCTCCCAGAAGCCAGTGAGACGGGACTGATGACGCACGATTTTCTCTGAGCGCGGTCTGCGGGCGCAAATGGGGGCTGGGGAGACCGGAGGGATTAAACGCTTTTCTATGAAGATGCACTGAAGACTGGGGCCCCTAGCTCTCGGCTCCTCTGAACCGGAGATTGGGAGGCCGCCATTGTCATTCCCGTCCTCCGGAACTCTACGGAAAGCGTTCAGGGAACAAAAGCTCCCGAAAGCGAACCTGAGAGGATTACTTAGCCCGGCCCCTGGTAAGGGCGGTGCAACTCCGCCTGGGGCAAAGACACCTGAGAATCACTACAACAGGCCCTTCCCCCAGAAGATCAACAAGAAATCCAGCCAAGATCAAGTTCACTTAACAAGGAGAACAGCGCATTCTTATCTGGACAAAATGACAAGGCGGAAAAACTCACCACAAAAAAAAGAACAGGAGGCAGGACCGAAGGCTAGGGACCTAATCAATACAGACATTGGTAATATGTCAGATCTGGAATTCAGGATGACGATTCTCAAGGTTCTAGCCGGGATCGAAAAAGGCATGGAAGATATTAGAGAAACCCTGTCAGGAGAAATAAAAGCCCTTTCTGGGGAAATAAAAGAACTACAATCTAATCAAGTTGAAATAAAAAAAGCTATTAATGAGGTGCAAGCAAAAGTGGAGGCTCTTACTGCTAGGATAAATGAGGCAGAAGAAAGAATTAGTGATATAGAAGACCAAATGACAGAGAATAAAGAAGCTGAGCAAAAGAGAGACAAACAACTACTGGACCACGAGGGGAGAATTCGAGAGATAAGTGATGCCATAAGACAAAACAACATTAGAATAATTGGGATTCCAGAAGAAGAAGAAAGAGAAATAGGAGCAGAAGGTGTACTGGAGAGGATTATTGTAGAGAATTTCCCTAATATAGCAAGAGGAACAAGCATCAAAATCCAGGAGGTGCAGAGAACACCCCTCAAAATCAATAAAAATAGGTCCACACCACATCATCTAATAGTAAAATTTGCAAGTTTTAGTGACAAGGAGAAAATCCTGAAAGCAGCAAGGGACAAGAAGTCTGTAACATACAATGGTAAAAATATTAGATTGGCAGCAGACTTATCCACAGAGACCTGGCAGGCCAGAAAGAACTGGCATGATATATTCAGAGCAGTAAACGAGAAAAACATGCAGCCAAGAATACTTTATCCAGCTAGGTTATCATTGAAAATAGAAGGAGAGATAAAAAGCTTCCAGGAAAAACAAAAACTGAAAGAATTTGTAAACACCAAACAACCTCTACAGGAAATATTGAAAGGGGTCCTCTAAGCAAAGAGAGACCCTAAAAGTATTATCAGAAAGGAACAGAGACAATATACAGTAACAATCACCTTACAGGCAATACAATGGCACTAAATTCTATCTCTCAATAGTTACCCTGAAAATAAATGGGCTAAATGCCCCAATCAAAAGACACAGGGTTTCAGAATGGATAAAAAAACAAAACCCATCAATATGCTGCCTACAAGAAACTCATCTTAGACTTGAAGACACCTCCAGATTGAAAGTGAGGGGGTGGAAAACAATTTACCATGCTAATGGACTTCAGAAGAAAGCTGGGGTGGCAATCCTTATATCAGATCAATTAGATTTTAAGCCAAAGACTATAATAAGAGATGAGGAAGGACACTATATCATACTCAAAGGGTCTGTCCAACAAGAAGATCTAACAATTTTAAATATCTATGCACCTAACATGGGAGCAGCCAACTATATAAACCAATTAATAACAAAATCAAAGAAACACATTGACAAGAATACAATAGTAGTAGGAGACTTTAACACGCCCCTCACTGAAATGGACAGATCATCCAAGCAAAAGATCAACAAGGAAATAAAGGTCTTAAATGACACACTGGAGTAGATGGACATCACAGATATATTCAGAACATTCCATCCCAAAGCAACTGAATACACATTCTTCTCTAGTCCCCATGGAACATTCTCCAGAATAGATCACATCCTGGGTCATAAATCAGGTCTCAACAGGTATCAAAAGATTGGGATCACTCCCTGAATATTTTCAGACCACAATGCTCTGAAGCTAGAAATCAATCTCAAGAGGAAATTTGGAAAGAGCACAAATACATGGAGACTTAACAGCGTCCTTCTAAAGAATGAATCGGTCAACCAGGAAACTAAAGAAGAATTGAAAAAAACCATGGAAACAAATGATAATGAAAACACAATGGTCCAAAATCTGTGGGACACAGCAAAGGCAGTCCTGAGAGGAAAATATATAGCGATACAAGCCTATCTCAAGAAACAGGAAAGGTCTCAAATACACAACCTAACCCTACACCTAAAGGAGCTCAAGAAAGAACAACAAAGAAAGCCTAAACCCAGCTGGAGAAGAGAAATAATAAAGATCAAAGCAGAAATCAATGAAATAGAAACCAAAAAAACAATAGAAAAAATCAATGAAACTAGGAGCTGGTTCTTTGAAAGAATTAATAAGATTGATAAACCCCTGGCCAGACTTATCCAAAAGAAAAGAGAAAGGACCCAAATTAATAAAATCATGAATGAAAGAGGAGAGATCACCACCAACACCAAAGAAATACAAACAATCATAAGAACATATTATGAGCAACTCTATGCCAACAAATTGGACAATCTGGAAGAAATGGATGCTTTCCTAGAGACATATAAACTGCCAAAACTGAACCAGGAACAAATAGAAAACCTGAATAGGCCCATAACCAGTAAGGAGATTGAAACAGTCATCCAAAATCTCCAAACAGGGACGCCTGGGTGGCTCACAGGGTTAAGCCTCTGCCTTTGGCTCAGGTCATGATCTCAGGATCCTGGGATCAAGTCCCACTTCAGGTTCTCTGCTCAGCGGGGAGCCTGCTTCCCCACCCCCTATCTCTGCCTGCCTCTCTGCCTACTTGTGATCTCTCTTTGTGTCAAATAAATAAATAAAATCTTTAAAAAAAAAAATCTCCAAACTAACAAAAGCCCAGGGCCAGAGGGCTTCCCAGGGAATTCTACCAAACATTTAAAGAAGAATTAATTCCTATTCTCCTGAAACTGTTCCAAAAAATAGAAATGGAAGGAAAACTTCCAAACTCATTTTATGAGGCCAGCATCACCTTGGTCCCCAAACCAGACAAGGATCCCATCTAAAAAGAGAATTACAGACCAATATCCTTGATGAACACAGATGCGAAAATTCTCACCAAAATACTAGCCAATAGGATCCAACAGTACATTAAAAGGATTATTCACCTCGACCAAGTGGGATTTATTCCAGTGAAGCAGGGTTGGTTCAACATCCGCAAATCAATCAATGTGATACAATACATTAACAAAACAAAGAACAAGAACCATATGATACTCTCAATAGATGCTGAAAAAGCATTTGACAAAGTACAACATCCCTTCCTAATCAAAACTCTTCAAAGTGTAGGGATAGAAGGCACATACCTCAATATTATCAAAGCCATCTAGGAAAAACCCACTGCAAGTATCATTCTCAATGGCGAAAAACTGAGAGCTTTTCCGTTAAGGTCAGGAACACGGCAGGGATATCCGTTATCACCACTGCTATTCAACATAGTACTAGAAGTCCTAGCCTCAGCAATCAGACAACAGAAAGAAATTAAAGGCATCCAAATTGGCAAAGAAGAAGTCAAACTATCACTCTTTGCAGATGATATGATACTATATGTGGAAAACCCAAAAGGCTCCACTCCAAAACTGCTAGAGCTTGTACAGGAATTCAGTAAAGTGTCAGGATATAAA
This sequence comes from Taxidea taxus jeffersonii, assembly GCA_003697995.1. NCBI lineage: Eukaryota > Metazoa > Chordata > Mammalia > Carnivora > Mustelidae > Taxidea > Taxidea taxus. Next base: position 31,892 of record ML110392.1, on the reverse strand, counting down.
ATCAATGCACAGAAATCAGTTGCATTTCTTTACACCAACAACAAGACAGAAGAAAGAGAAATTAAGGAGTCAATCCCATTTACAATTACACCCAAAACCATAAGATACCTAGGAATAAACCTAACGAAAGAGGCAAAGAATCTATACTCAGAGAACTATAAAGTACTCATGACAGAAATTGAGGAATACACAAAGAAATGGAAAAATATTCCATGCTCATGGATTGGAAGAATAAATATTGTGAAAATGTCTATGCTACCTAAAGCTATCTACACATTTAATGCAATGCCTATCAAAATCCCATCCAAATTTTTCAAAGAAATGGAACAAATAATCCTAAAATTTATATGGAACCAGAAAAGACCTCAAATAGCCAAAGGAATATTGAAAAAGAAAGCCAAAGTTGGTGGCATCACAATTCCAGACTTCAAGCTCTATTACAAAGCTGTCATCATCAAGACAGTATGGTACTGGCACAAAAACAGACACATAGATCAATGGAACAGAATAGAGAGCCCAGAAATAGACCCTCAACTCTATGGTCAACTAATCTTCGACAAAGCAGGAAAGAATATCCAATGGAAAAAAGACAGCCTCTTCAACAAATCAAAAGCTTTTGCACAGCAAAGGAAACAGTCAACAAAACCAAAAGACAACTGACAGAGTGGGAAAAGATATTTGCAAATGACATATCAGATAAAGGGCTAGTATCTAAAATCTACAAAGAGCTTAGCAAACTCAACACCCAAAGAACAAATAATCCAATCAAGAAATGGGCAGAGGACATGAACAGACATTTCTGCAAAGAAGACATCCAGATGGCCAACAGACACATGAAAAAGTGCTCCACATCACTGGGCATCAGGGAAATACAAATCAAAACCACAATGAGATATCACCTCACACCAGTCAGAATGGCTAAAATGAACAAGTCAGGAAATGACAGATGCTGGCGAGGATGTGGAGAAAGGGGAACCCTCCTACACTGTTGGTGGGATTGTAAGCTGGTGCAACCACTCTGGAAAACAGCA
>ML110392.1:0-30761 GCA_003697995.1 Taxidea taxus jeffersonii | reverse complement strand
GTAAAAATGAAACAAGATGGGATCGGGAGGGAGACAAACCAAAAGAGACTCTTAATGTCATAAAACAAACCGAGGGGGGTGGGGGAAGTGGGGTTGGGAGAGGGTGGTGGGGTTACATTATATGTTTAAATAAAAAAGCTTAAAGAAAAAAAAAACAAGATAAAGTTTGAGCTGTCCCCTGTTCATCCTGGGACAGAAATAACAAATGGGGGAGGGGGCATTGAATTAAATGTAGGAACTTAAAGCTGTGGTTCTCTACCTTGAAGGTGTCTGAGAATCTTCTAGAGATTTTGGATAAAACCCTCAAGCCTCTGGGATGGGGGGCAGGGAGAGTCTGGGGACAGGGCAGGATTGGGGTACTGAGGATTATCTCATTTCTCACCAGCACCACTCCAGGGTCCTTGCAAAAGGGGTTGGACATGTCCATGATGTATAGGAAATGTGAGGGGACAGAGAGAGCTTGAGCTGTTGTGCCCCAGCTTGTTCACACATGGCCATGTGGCCCTCACATACAGCTCCCTGAGGAGAGAACCAGCACTGGGGTCTTATAGATGAGGGAGCTGAGGTTCAACATGTCCTAACAACTACAAGGTGCCAGAATAAGGATTTGGGACCAGTGCTGGCTGACCCCAGACACCAGGTTCTTATCCCTTCACCATGTCTGGAATCCATGTAGGGTCATGGTTCCCACCATAACTGAAGTGGAATTTATTCAATTAGAGTTACTTAAATCCCTCATTAAATTTATTAAAACTCCGTTCTAACCTTCTCATTAAAAAGAGTAAAAAAGGCTATGATCAGGCAAGACTATCCATTTTCAAAGGCTAAAGCTTGAATGGATTTATTTTTAAATGCACAGTGTTTTCAGATACTGCAGATTGATTCACACACACACACACACACACACACACACACACTCATTCAGTTTTTACCTAAGCATAAAATAAATTTGGGGACTTTTTTTTCTCCCCACAAATTTAAGACACCTACTTCCCTCTTTTTCTCCCCAGACATTTAAGGATATGAACTTACCCTTGTCCTCTCTTTACCACAGAATTTCTTTCTTTTCTTTTTTAAGATTTTATTTACCACAGAATTTCTAATACAAATGCTGCCTCTAAATGGACAAAGTCCCTAAAGAGACATAAGAGATTCAAGAACGAGCTGAAGCCCTGTGGTTTGTGCCAAATTGTGGTTGTTTGTCAGACCAACAGGACACTGTTTCTCCCTGGCTTTTTTGTGAATGACAGGGAGAGATTTCAGGGGATCCTCGCTTATGGGGAACTCAGGTGAAGTGTAGCTCTCTGAGCAGGTGAGGTGGAAATGTGCCCTTTTTTCTTTCTTTTCTTTTCCTTCCTTTTTTTTTTTTTTTTTTTTTTTTTTTTTTTTAACCTCAGTCTTTTCCACAGAGAAATAGCTGCAGCAAGAGGGCTATTCAAGGCAAGGGTTTCACTTCCTAGGAAAGGAAATAGCTCAAACAGAAGCTAAATTGGTCAAATGCTTGGTAATGTCACAGAAAACAAAAAGGCAACACAATTTCTCCGCCCCTCAGAAAAACCCAGAGAACAATTTTGCGTGTTTACATTCGCCCTAGCTAGACTAATATTCAACCAGCCTTAATAAGGCACTTTATGTCATTAGAGGAGAACATTTCCCTGAAGCAAATTCTCAGAGGACATTCATAAGATATGACTCCGCGTTATTTCCATGGGGAAGTCTTATGTTGCTATATATATAAATTACTGTCATTACAGATGAGTTGCCTATTCTAACACATGTTTTCTCTGGGAGCCTTTGGGAATTTCACTAATTATCAAATTATTTATTGTTTGCACAGAGCAGAGAAAAAAAATCCTATTAGTAAGACCCTTCTGTCATAAAATTAAAAAAAAAAGAAAGAAAAACAAACACATACACACACAAAAACAAAACATTTGGCCAGGAAATGTTTCCCCTAGAATGAAGCATGATTGAGAAAGTCTGCCAAATTTTTTTCTTTCTTTCTCTTTCTCTCTCTCTCTCTCTTTCTCTCTTTTTTTTTTTTTTTGGCTGGAGGCAGTTATTTGCTTATTTATTTATTTATTTGTAGGTTCATTCTGGGGGAAAATAAATCTCTTCAATCGGGAAAGGGATAGCGAACGGTGTTTTTGTTTGTTCTTGTTCGCTGTCCTCTGACAATATGGCTTCCTGACTCTGTGGGTCTCCCCTCCTTGCTGGAGACTTTCTGATTTTATGTTGAATGTTGACTTTACATTAAGGTGGACTTTACATGAAAGCAGCCTGCGGAGGATTTTTTAAAAAATTCCATTCCAGGCAAGTTAAATCTCTTCCATGGTGGGAGGAAGAAGCCCCAGCATGGTATTTGGGGGGAAAGCTGCCCAGACAACGCTGAGGAGTGGACAGGGTTTGTGGGCCGCGGGGGCAGACCAGGGGAAAGCTGGGAGCTGAGCCCCACAAGCCACAGGCTTCATTTTAGCTCCATCTACAGCACTTCTCTTCCCCAGGTTAGATGTGTCATTAAAAAAAAAAATTACTTATTTTAGAGAGAGAGACAGAATGAGCAGGAGGGGCAGAGGAAGAAGGAATCTCAGGCAAACTCTGCACCTCGGTGCCAAGCCTGACAATGGGGCCCGATCCCATGATGCTGAGATCAAGACCTGAGCTGAAACCAAGAAACCGAGACTCAACTGACTGCCCCACACAGGCGCCCTTCAGATGTGTCATTTTTGAGAGGATGATTATCCAATTCATGAACGACCCACCATGCAACATTCTAGAAAACACCAATTAACACCCAGGATAAAGTATTTTAAAAATTCAGCGTTAGAAAAATATCTTATCACTATCATCCTGCTCCCCCAAACGAAGAGCATCTAACCAGTGAAGCACAAATTCTCCACAACCACAAAAAATAAAATAAAATAAAATGGTAAATCAGAAGGAAGAGAGAACTAAAAGCTCACACTTGCAGCTAAATACCTCTCCACATGCTGGAGGGTTGCAGAAAGGCTTCCAGGAACTTTACCATTTTAATAAACGAAAATTCTCCCCGTTTTGAACTGCGGTATGGAGGATGCTGAGTGACTCACAGTGTCCTAGCTGCGGGCCTTATGACACCGCAACACGCCGCCCACCTGGGTACCGCGTCTTGATTTTCCTTTAGCGAAGTAAAGGGCTGGGGAAGCCGTGGCTCTCTTTGGAACACGCCCTGGTACCTGATCCCATATCCTATTGCACTAACCAGACTGCAATCTCCTTGCATTCCATTTCTCCTCCGCGGGCAGCCAGTTTTCTCCAGCAAGGTTTCGATGAGGCTTCTCGAATGGTTCAGGGGTGGGAGGTCACCAGCAGAGAGAGCTCGTAGTACTTCCATCAGGGGGTCGGGGCTCCAGGGGCCGCTGCTGTCCGGCGTGGAGGGTCTTTCCGTCTCAGCAGAGGGAACAAGGCCGAGCAAAAGGAACACGGGCACCGCCAATATTGGAAGTTTTGTCCAGAAGCACATTTCCAGCCTTCCTTTACCTCGAGACCGTACGTGATGGAGTCCGGTGGCTTGCTGTCGGTGTAAACTTGTAATGGGAGGAATTTCTGTGGTAAAGGGAAAAAAATAAAGGCTTTAATTATTGCGCCTGCAATGTGTTTGAAAGGATTCATTAATTGGGTGGCTAAGCTGATTTGCAATAGTCAGCCGGTTCTGAACAGCAGCGGGGGGCTGGGGGGGGGGGGTTCTGTAGGTCGTTTATAACTGCAAACAGCAGGCCATGCTCGGGGCTGTGGACTTAGTGCAAACTGCAGAGCAGCCAAGAAATTTGTGCGATTGCCTCTCTCTAAACTCAGCAGAGGAACTGAGTTAGGAAGAAGTTTCTCTTCATCCTGCAAGTGGTACTAGTCCTAGGACCCAGACAGGAAATATGCTGTTTTTTTCCCATCCTAGAGTAGAACTCTCTCATGGCTGGGTGGTCCTCATTGCTCAAGTAAGTAAATAAAAAATAAACAGAAAATACATTTCAATGAATTACCCATATCACATGGAATGGGACGGTTTTTGTTAAGGAAGGCTACTAGAAGGAAACAGTCATGCCCGGAGACACTGGTCATTCTTTAAGTTTTAGTTTATTAAAAGTACCAACTAGCAGAAAAGCCCGGGATTTCAAGACCTCAAGAGCCATCATAAATCCACAAACTCAATGGTCACTAAAGGCATGAGGGACAACTTGAGAGCCAGTCAGCTTTCTGGAAAAAAAAAAAAAAAAATTAATCCCTTTACCCGATTGCCTAAGGAATGCAAAATGTTAACAGCAAATCATGTCAGATCTTGGCCCAGAGATGAGTTAATGATGACTGTGGGGTAGTAGAGGAGATATTGGGATTACTTCTATGGTTAAGAAAACAGAGAAGTTTAAGATTTTTATGTTAGCATTTGAAAAATGACAGAAGATGAAACAAACATTTATAAATGTGGTGCTTACCGTTAGAAGAAAGATAAATGATTATTTATCTGGAGCTCCGTGGCCTTTTAAATCTTGGAGAGTATTTTGTGGTTACAAAGTCCTCTGTTTTTAAAATTCCTTGACTGTGCACTGGGAGCTGAAGAGGATTATTTCAACCCAGAGAAGTTTTCAGTTGCTATGGAGAGAGCTGCTCTGGGGGTAACAATGAAGGTGGATAAAAGTGAGAACTTTCTGTCTGGCAGATTTTCAGGAAAATCAAATAAAACTGGCTAATGAACCTTTTTATATCAGTACTTACACATGCTCTTAAAAGTCAAAGAAAAACTTAGAATTTCTTACAGTCACTCGCCTTTAAAGGGACAGATCAAGGTCAAAGGATTTCACCTTGCAGAATGGAAAGACTTTAGTGTTAGATCAAGATCTTTTCTTCCCTTTCCAGTTGATTCTGTAACTGTTTTAGCCACCCTCAAGCCAAAGATTTGTTGAAAAGATAAGCTCTATAAAGCCCTTCATTACATAAGGTGCAGAGGTTTAAAAGACTTAAGGCATTAGAAAATCCGTAAAAAGAGGTCTTCAAACAAGAAGAAAAGTATTTGTTGGAGGCACAAAGTTCTTACCTGGGAAGTAAGTGAATGGGAGTGGGAAACTTGAATTAGCCTATGTATGTTCTGACCCCAGAGTCTGCAGTAGAAGCGATGATGTAAGGATCCCAAGACCCTGCGAAACACGTTCCCGACAAATTATTAGCGACTGAGAGAACAAAGTGCTAAATTGTGGAAGAGGTAAGAGAAGGTAAAACCCACGATTTCAAAATGGACAAAGTACACGTACGTGGCCCACGGTACATGAAACACCACGCGATGCCGAAGGATGCAGGGAAGGGATGGAGTTCTGAGTTCAGTTCTGGGGGCGGGGTGAGGAGGGTGTGGAGGGAGTGCGGCTTCTTGGCATGGGGGGCAGAGGAAATGAAAAGAGAAAGACATCAGGGGAATGGGTCGTCTCTGTCACTAACGTGAGAACTGGGAGCAACAGCAGGAGACAACCTGAGAGAATGCTGTGACCCTTATGGAAATGGGGGGCAAAAGCTCCCAGAAATGCCCAGCTTCTCTCCAATGACACACATCATGGAGCAGGTGGATTCACCTCAACAGTCAAGGGAAGGGACTTGGCCTGTTTCTCCTGAGCCCTCTGGTGAGCTGAGCGGGAGTCAGTGTCCAGAATCATCAGTCCAGGGGCACCTGAGTGGCTCAGTTGGTTAAGCGTCTGCCTTTGGCTCAGGTCATGATTCTGGGTCCTGGGATCCAGTCCTGCATCAGACTCCTTGCTCAGAAGGGAGCCCATTTCTCCCTCTGCCTACTGTTTGTGCTCTGATAAATAAATAAAATCTTTTAAAAAGAGAGAGAGAGAGAGAATCATCAGTCCAGCAGGGAGAGGAATGAGGAGGGGGTCAGGGCTCCCCAGTTGGGGCCCTGAGTCGGGGCAGAGAAGGGAGTGGGCTGGGGAGAGGAGCACGGACAAAGCTCCCTTCAGCTCAGGCTCCTGGCCTGTGGCACCCCCACTGGGGGACCACCTCAGCCTTATCTGTCTCAGGGATTGGTGTCTACAGCCAAGTCATTCAAAACACGTTACCTGGGCACGTGCTACCCAGCACGTGCTACCTTTCAGGACCTCCGCATGACCTTGTTTCTGAAATTAAGCTGGCGGTTCCCCGCCCTGCACTAATTAGTAGGTCCTAAGATCGGCGCTCCCTGCCCAAATCTTACTGAGGGACCTGCGGGGTACAGGAGAACCCGATCTTGACTTGCTCTAACCTAGGGTCCCAGGACAGTGGCCCTTCTGAGCCTCTGGGAATTTTCCCGATTCCTCTGTGCAGACATCCACCCTGGGAAGGCCTGTTATCTTGTCTCTGGCTCTCCAGGGCTACAGATGCCCTCCTAATAGCTCTCAGCTGTTCCCACTATCTGCACCAGCCTACCCACTGCCTCACCACTTCCCCACTGGATAAACAACTGCCTCCCAATGTCACATGGCCAAGCCTGCTCTGTTTGTCCCCAGGCAGCACCCCACAATCGACCCCCAGCCACAGTCCTGTCCCTGGGGACACAGCATTCAGGTGGGGCAGGCAGAAGCCCAAGATGCAGTCTCCAGGTCAGGCCAAGCTGAGGAGGGCTGGCAAGAGAAAAGCAGGAGTCATAAAGGAACAGAGCACTTAGCAGAACCCAGTGGCTCGACCTTCTGCACCTGACTCCGGGTTGTAGCTTTAACTGCCTGGGCACAGCCTGCCTGAAACCAACCTTCCTTAAACATGCTTGTATTTGCAATCCAAACTAACCTCTAGCGGTAGTGAGTTTCAGATGTTAGCTAGCCCCTCTGCACAAAGAAGGAGCTAATTTACTCCTGATTGATCGTTATGAGGCATTTGGCCCCATTTGAGACCACACTTACCTGATGCAATATGTCTTGATATACAGACACTTTGCATTCTCGCAGGAAGATGTAGCGGACAGGAAGTGGGAGAGAAGGTGGGCCTTGACCAGTCTTTCCTTCGGTTCTGAGTCTTTGCCTCTTGGTATGGCCTGTGTTTCAAACTTCTTCTTCGGGCCTTGTAGTGTATTTACATGTCTACCCTGACTTGAACTAGAAAGAATTTAAAGAGGCCCACCAGGAAACGTAAAATAAATGGCAGCAACTTAAGAGACTGACACCAGGGTAAAGCCATCTTGTGGGTCTAGTTCAGGGCTGCCCTGTACAGTTCTGAAGGCTGGGCACTGTACAACTTTAGGGATCATTGTTCACTTCCATATTCATCACAGATTCCTATATTTATTTCAATATATATTCCTATGTTTATTTCAACAATTTTCCAGCAAATTTTGGCTTTGTTTCTGGTGGAAAAAGCCAACAAATTTTGGCTTTTTTTGTTTCTGCCCTTCTTCTCCAGCATCTTGCCCACCCCCTGTGGGACCAGCTCTGGCAGTAATAGGAAGAGGTCTTACCTTTCTGAGTTGCCTCTGGGCCCAGTTTCTTTCCATGGGTCCCTTTACATGGTTTTCTTCCTTCTTTTCTAAGACACTAACCTCTCTAATAATAATAATAATAATAAATGTTCATTAACACTTTTTTTAAAGATTTTATTTATTTATTTGACAGAGAGAGATCACAAGTAGGCAGAGAGGCAGGCAGAGAGAGAGAGAGAGAGAGGAGGAAGCAGGCTCCCTGCCGAGTCCTCGATCCCAGAGTCCTCGATCCCAGGACCCTGAGATCATGACCTGAGCCGAAGGCAGAGACTTAACCCACTGAGCCACCCAGGCGCCCTCATTAACACTTTTTAAGTGTCTTCTATGCCTAGGCACTGTACTAAGCACCTTCCTGTATATTTTCTTACATTATATCAATTGAACCTAATGAACTTCTCACTATCCATTTCAGAAATACCAGTGTCACACAGCTGGTAGGTGTCACCAGAAATCCGGGCCCATCCAAATGGAAGTTGGTGCTTATTCTACCAAGTACCCATCAGTCATGATGAGTCCCCTTGGTTTTATTTGTAAGTGCAAGCCTTTTTTGCAGCACAGCATGGGATGGGCGGGATTCATAAAGGAATCCGAAGAGAGCTCATCACCAAGGAAATAGTCTGCTATAGTCTGATTTTTCAATTCTTCCCCAAAACCTTTCAATCCAGAAATTCTTAGAGGAAGCGAAAATGTAAACAGGACTCGGAACTTTAAAACAAATAGAACCTCGGGCTCCACTCTTGTGTAATACTTCACAGGATTACCTACCAGGCATTTGAAACAAATGCTACGTGTCCTCTAAAGGATTCTTAGAGGAAAAACAGAATATTCCACTGAGGAGGCAGCCCCTACGGGTTAGGGACTATCTTACACATCTTCTGATTCTGTGACACTATCTGCATCACTGTATGAATAACAATTAGGACATGTCAATTGTTTTTAACTTAGACTTTTAGGCCATCTTTGATTTGGAAGCTGATAGTAAAAATGACTTAAAACATGCATTTTATTATGTGCAACTTTCAAACAATACTTTTCTTCTCTATATAAAAGCCATCTATGATCACTAATTTAAAAAAACTATAGAAAATACTTAAATGTATATTTATTTTTTTTAAAAGATTTTATTTATTTATTTGACGGAGAGAGATCACAAGTAGGCAGAGAGTAGGCAGAGAGAGGGAAGCAGGCCCCCCGCCGAGCAGAGAGCCCAATGTGGGACTCGATCCCAGGACCCTGAGATCATGACCCAAGCCGAAGGCAGCGGCTTAACCCACTGAGCCACCCAGGCGCCCCTTAAATGTATATTTAAAAAGAAGATGTTCTCTGTATTATATCTGTGTTACCTTTTAGTGTATCTCTTTTTATTATTATTTTTTAAATTTTTATTTAAAATTAAATTTATTTATTATTTATTTATTTATTTATTTGTCAGATAGAGAGAGAGCACAGAAGCGAGCACAGGCAGACAGAGAGGCAGGCAGAGGCAGAGGGAGAAGCAGGCTCCCTGCTGAGCAAGGAGCCCAATGTGGGACTCGATCCCAGGACGCTGGGATCATGACCTGAGCCGAAGGCAGCCTCTTAACCAACTGAGCCACCCAGGCGTCCCTCTTTTTATTATTTTAACCCAATTTGGATTACGTTATATGCATGACTTCAAAACTCATCATTTTCCCTCGTTATCTTGTGTCAGTCTTGCTGGAAATAAGTCTATTTTATTAGTCATTTCAAAAATGCACCTTCCCATTTGGTTTTGATGAGTCCTCATTTATAGCTTGTTTTCCATGTCCTTAGTTTCTGCTCTTTTTATTTTCCCCCTTCCTTTTTCTTGTCTCTCTGTGGTTCTTTTTGTGAGAACAAAGCTTTGAGTGGCAGACTTTACTAGGCATCTACCCCATGTCCATCCCTCCTCCTTCCATCTGTTCAGGGCAATAGAGGGCCCAATGAGGACCCCTCATTGGTTCCAGACTCATTAGAAGTGAGGCATGTGGCCCACATCTGAGGTGAATGTGGGTGGGAGTCTGTGGGGGATGCTGAGGGAGCATCTGTCTGGAAGGCAGAAGTGACCCTGAATGTGGCCCCAGCGATTTGAAGAGCAGGAAGCCAAGGGCCTCCCCACTCAAGTTGGAGCAGCAGGAAGATGGAAGAAGGAGTCTAAAATACTATAAGTCCATCCAAGTTTGGGGCCCTGACCCAAAGCTGGGTCCATTTCACCAAGGCTTCTGTTCATTTGTGCCATATGCACACGCTGGTACCCCTTGAGACAACAGTGATACATCTTGCCATCTTCTTCGTTTTCTGGAAGTGACATTTGCAGACAGGGAAAAAGCTAATAGAAATGGAGAGTGGGTAGAAAGAGGCCTGCTGACCATTCAATTTCACTATGAGTTTCTGACTCATTCTGGGTGAATCACTGTGTAAATAGGTGTATTAGTCATCCATTTCTGCATAACAGAGTCACACACATTGAGGCTCTAAACAGGAGACATTTATTATCTCACAGTTCCTGTGGGTCAGGCGTGACCATCGTATGCTCTGCGTTTTGGAGCTCCATCAGGCTGCAGCCCGTGTTTCCAGCAACACTGAGGTTTCTCTGGAAGGCTTGTGGGTGGAAGGAGGGCCTTTCAGACTCACAGGACTGTTGGCAATCTTAGGATTTCTAATCAGGAAGGGGCATTTCCTATTTCACCTGTCAGAAGGGAGTCATGTGTTCCATCCACTCCCAGGGGTGGGGTAAGGGGGAGGGGAACCAGAAGGAGGGATCCAGAAGGAGGGGAACCAGGACGTGGGGATCCCTGGGGGGACATAACGTGTCAATGGGAGAAGCTTGGGGAGTTACTACAGCTCACATTCCAAAATGTTGTATTTTTCATCCATACTCTTTTCCGGGGAAGTGGCGACAGTGGAACATCTTTCAGCCCCACCCCAACTTCACTTGTTTCCAAGCCTTTCCGGGGTTAGCCACAAATATGACAAAGAATATATTCAACATCTAATATTTATTCAGCATCTTCAGTGCCAGTCTAACACACTGGAAATTTTTTCCTTTTCAATTTAATGTCTTCCTTGCTTGTTTCTAAAATGAAGAACTAATCCTTTGTAATTTGAGATGAAAGGATATTAAGGTACATAACCCTGAAACTTATTTTTTTACTCCACACACCAAAACCATTTAAGTTTCTAGAATATTTTTAAGAGAAGTGGCAGAATCCTGATTTAACATTTTAGCCCGCTCTTAAGATTAAGATGTTGGTGTCAACAGATGGGTATTTCAGAATTATATGACATTCTGGGGCACCTGGGTGGCTCAGTGGGTTAAAGCCTCTGCCTTCAGCTCAGGTCACGATCCCAGAGTCCTGGGATCGAGCCCCACATCGGGCTCTCTGCTCAGCGGGGAGCCTGCTTCCTCCTCTCTCTCTGCCTACTTGTGATCTCTGTCTGTCAAATAAATAAAATAAAAATCTTTAAAAAAAATTATGTGACATTCTGAAATTTCTATCTTTTGAATATCCTTTAAGTTAATGACAATTTAAAAAAATTTTTGAACTATTGCCAGAAAGAATGATTCAACACTATTTTATATTGACTTAACTAATGGTCTTCACAAGAATTCTACAAAATGAATTGTTCAGTGTTTATTATTTGGTAGATTTTATTCTTAGTAGGAAAGAGATCTTTGCAATATTTATCCAGTCATTAGGCAAATTGTATAATAAGAAAGTTATTTTTACACACTTGTGTATAATGTTATAGAGATCATAACTATGGCAAATATATTCATGGCAAGAATATTACTATAAATTGAGTAGTAATATTTCCTCACTGGTGGTAAGAATATAGGTGATTTTTTCTTCCTTTTTTATGTTTTCCACATTTTTTTATAGTAACTGTATAATTCTGCACAATGGGAAATAATTTTCCAAAAGAGGATTGGAATAAATCAAAGATTTTCCTTTTCTCATTCACTTATTTATTTTAGCATCAAAATGCTTATTTTAGAGGAGGAAGCCTAATATATGAATCTGAGAAGAGTGATAATTATGTTTTGGAAAGTATTTTTTGTTTGTGGGACTCCACAACAGCTGAGGGCTCTTTGAAATCCTTTTTAAAACCACCTGCCAGGATGGTTTTAGAGTTCTTTAAAGCAGGGTGTGGTGATAATAGGAATCAGACAGACCTGGGGGAAAGAATACTGGCCCCATGTAGGGTATGTTATGGGCCCTTTGAGCCTTCTCCTCACTTTTCCCCCCCAGATTTTATTTATTTATCTGGCACAGAGAGAGAGAGCACAAGTAGGGGAAACAGCAGGCAGATGGAGAAGAGGTCTCCCTGCTGAGCAGAGAGCCCTGGGGTTCCATCCCAGGACCTGGAGATCATGACCTGAGCTGAAGGCAGTCATTTACGACTGAGCCACCCAGGTGCCCTGAGCCTTCTCATTTTTAAGATGGGGATATCACCTGCCTTTATGGCATTCTGGTAGCTGGCACAGCTGTGAGTTCATTAAATTGACTGTCATCGCTCTGCAATTATTACGCAAGCTCTACAGTTAATAATTCCACGGAAAGTCCCTCGCTAGCCTCTCTTTCTTCGGCTCCTTCTCCAGGCCACTTTCCTTCACTTCTCTTACCTGGAGCTTCTCCAGCTTCTAGTATTTGTGCTATTCTCTCCAGCGGAAATGGCCCTTTCTCCGGCTGCCAAATCTTTGTTCCTTTTGTTTGTGTTGCTATCCCTCAGACCCAGCTCAGACACCCCTTTCTTGGAAAAGCCTCCCATGATTCCCATGCCATAGTAGAATCCTCATCACTTTGTTTTTATCCTACTTGTCCCATGCTGTGGTGATGTATATGTTTCTATTACCATCTCTGAGGCAAAGGGGCACTGAAATTCTGGCTTCTGGTTGAGAATAAAGGAGGGAATAGAGAGGGTTGTTTGGGAGAAAAAAAATCCCAGAAGAGTTAATGTTAGAAAATGGAAGTTGTTCTTACCATTTACTGAGAAAATGGTTCCCTGAATAATAAATTTTCCAGAGATAATTTCCAGAAAACTTGGAAGTCAACACATAATAACTCGGTTCAGCTAGCACCTGTTTACAATCTGCTATGTGGAAGTTACCATTATAGTTTGTGTGAAATACAATAACCTCCACTCTCCGATCTCCCGGGCCCTTGTTCTGTTGGGACACCTCAGCCCAGCCCCAAACAACAATACTACAAGGTGGTTCAGGGTCTGTCCTCTGTTCTCGTGTGTGGAGGAATCACTCAGCTCTGATTAAGGAGAGAGGGTAGGACTTCATTTTTAGTGGACTACATTCAGTGAGAAAAATAACTCCATCCAGCAATCTCCTTCTTAATTAAACTTTGGAGAATTGAATGGAAATTTAAAAAAAAATAATCTCACCTAGGCGTTGGTAAAGACTGGGAGCTAAGAAATGGGGTAACCTCACCCCGAGCATGACCTTCCATCCCGCTCACTCTATACCTTTTCACCTCTGTACCTTATCCCCACATGGTCTTCCCTGCCCACATCCCCAGTCCTCCAATGATCAGTTTCCCTGAACTCTGACTCATTCCATCCTTTTTAATTTTTCCCAAGCCTTCTCTGACCCCAATATGTACCTTCATGAGTTCAAGTTTCTTCCATTACGCTTGCTTTGATAATGAAATCATTTTTAAAAATTCTCTCTTTCCTATAGTTCACCAAGGTCCGTAGCTGAAAGGACTATGTCTTCCCGTCCCTGCTGTATCCCAGTTTTCACACAAAGTACCTTGCGTATGGTGGATGCTGAATAAATATCTAATGAATGAATCAACGAATAATTGAACGAATGAGCCAGAGAAGGAAAAGTAGATTAGAACTGTGTGATCCCCATATGGATAAAAGAAAATGGATATGATCAGGAGACCTGCCACCAGGGAAGGAGAAGACTAGCTTAAAAGAAATTAGCTCAAACACTGAAAGAGAAAAAGTCATGGTCAGGATGATAAGGTGATGAAAAGGTGCTGAGAGGAGGAAATGGTATCCTGGGGAGTCATGCTCCTCTGATCTCTTGGTCTACTTACAATCCTCCTCTTCTATAGATGAAATGAAGAAAACAAACAAACAAAATAAAAAAACCTCCAGTTAAGGTCTGGGCCTTGCTTGATCAACTGAACACTTTTGTTCAAATAACTGCTGTGTCCCAGGATTCCAATTTTAGTATATGTGCTACCTAAGTGAGCACTGTTCCAGGATTCCTACTGTGAAGGGTACATTGCAAACACCTAGATCAGACCTTCCTTGAACTGGAGGGCATTTCTGTATTATAAGGAGAAGCCCCGTTGGGGTCCCATGGTTGCTGGTAAAGAGCCCTGGATTCATGAGAGTGGAAGTCTCAACTTCACTTAGTAGCATTCCCATAATCTTTTCTCCAAAGAAACAGAGCCAGTAGGAGATACATAGATAAAGTTTAGATAGATGATGGATGGATGGATAGATAGATATTGATCAATTGATTGTAAGGACTTGGCTCATGTGATTACGGAAGATAAGAGGTCCCAAGACACCTAGTCCAAAGGCCTTAGAACAAGGAGAGCTGATGTTATAAGTCTTAGTCCAAGTCCCAAGGCAGGAGAAAACCAATATCCCAGTTCAGAGATCCTCAAAAAGAATGAATTCCCCCTTCACCTTTTCCTATTCAGGTCCTCACCCAGCTAGATGAGCCCTACGTTAAGATGGCCATCTGCCTTACTTGGTCTACTGATTTCAAATGCTAATTTCATCCAGAAACACCCTCACAGATGCTTCCAGAATTTATGTGTAACCAATAACCTGGGCAACCCATGGCCCTGTCAAGCTGACATATAATATTAACTATATATAAATATAATATTATTGAAACCAGCTTCCTGTTATATTAAGAACTTCTAGAACCTCAGCTTCTTTATGAAACCATACAGCAAGTCCCACTTGAACTTCTTTAGACTTTAGAGTTTGAGAGTGTAAAAAGGTTAAGACTAAAACGGGGGATACTGGAGGTGTAGGGTGGGGTGTCTTCAGGTAGAACTAAAACAGGTTCTCATCAACCAGTTTCTAAGATAATTAGAATTATCTTATTTTTCAAATGCCATTTGAAGAGAACAATAGACCCTGGAAAATCACATTCAGCATATCCTGTCCTCATGGACATACATTCATTCACAAAACTGAAGTTTGAGTCAATCTATTCATAGTGGTCAGGAATTAGCCAGAAGAGTATATAACAAGCATCCCCAGGAGTTAAGAGAAAGGTTTCAGGCAGATGTTAATTTAAATCCTGGGCTCTGTTGTTTGTGAGATTTATGACCTTGGCCAGTTTACTGGATCTTTGTAAGTTTCTGTGTCCTTATCTCTGAAATGCTGATGACTGTTCAGTACCTATTTTATGTGAGGATTAAATGAGAGAGACTGTGTAAAGTACATCAGCTAGCACTGATAATGTGAAATGAACATTATTGTTATTATTATTAAAACCAGGATTTTGTTAGATTGCTTTCTTTGAGTTGACCCAGCTTCCCATAGATCATCTGTGGCTGCCCAATCCTGGGTCTATCTCAGCTGTGCTCCATCATTACCTTTAACAAGACTTCCGGTTAAATGTGGTATGTGTTTATCTCAGAGCTCCCCTCCAAACTCTATTATAATGACAACAGAGGATTTTTTTAAATAAAAGAAGCATAACTCATCAAACAAAGACAACATAGAAGGGATGGCAGTGTGAAAAAAAAAAAAAAAGAAAAAAACCCTAGAAGGATGTAAAGGGTGAGTGGACACTCCTATATACACACACACGTGTGTGTGTGTGTATGTGTGTGTGTATAAATACTACTGTTGAAATTTTCTTATATATTCTTCCAGAGAAATGCTGTGCATATGTAATGTGTGTATGTGTATATATACATATTTGTGCATGTGTATACATACATATATATATGATCTCTAGAAGAATATATATATATATGTATATATATATATATATATATTTGATCTCTAGAAGAATACATAAGAAATTTCCAGCTGTGGTCACCAGTGGCTAAGGGAGGGGGTTATCGGGGTGGGCAGTGTGGGAGTTCACCATCCTCTTGAATCTTTTAATTTGTGTACCCTGTATATGCATTATCTATTCATTCATGATGATGACAAATGTAACAAACACAGTGAAATACCTGACTCATTATTCTTAGTACTGAGATTGGCAATTCAGCTTGAAATCCCTGATATAACACCATATCCAATGGCCCCGGGGGAAGAGTCATCTCCTGGAAAAGGAGGGGTGGGTGGAGCTTGGACACCCACAAGCCTTGCACCCCAACCACTATGACCCCCTGCTCTGGAGGGCTGTCTCTGGTGAACACAGTTTTGCTGCTGGTGCCTTTGGGCCAGTGCACTGGCCTTCCCTTTGGGTTTTCACCCAGGAGCCACCTCATGGCCAGTTCCTATTTGGCCTTTGGTGACTTGTGCTCCCTCTTGCCCAGGAAAGGAGTTAAAACAGACAAAAACCCTTGTTTTGCCTACTTCCTTTCCTTTTTGATTTTTTTTCAAAGTCAGCTTATTGACTCAAGAGCCAGACTGCCCAGATTCCATTCCTGGTTCAGCTACTTGTTAGCTGTGTGATCTTGGATGACTTTCCTAAACTTTCTATCAGTTTTCTCAGTGAAGAGGAACAGCTCTTGCCTTCATAGAGCTGTTATGAGGGTTCACCCAAATTAAATTAAATACTAGTACAATTAAAGATTGTACATGGCACATAGGAAGTGTTCAATGAGTGTTAGGCATTATTTGCATATTTATATCGTATCATACTCAGATATTTACTGAGTATGCCTACATTACCATATGCTGGTGAGACAATGATTAATGGAGCATGATCTCTGCCCACAATCACAGTTTGTCAGAGAAAAGCCTGACAAAATGTCCAACAGCGGGGCGCCTGGGTGGCTCAGTGGGTTAAAGCCTCTGCCTTCGGCTCAGGTCATGATCTCAGGGTTCTGGGATCGAGCCCCACATTGGGCTCTCTGCTCAGCGGGGAGCCTGCTTCCCCCTCTCTCTGTCTCTGCCTGCCTCTCTGCCTACTTGTGATCTCTGTCTGTCAAATAAGTGAATAAAATCTTTAAAAAAAAAAATGTCCAACAGCATGCAGCAGGCTAAGTACTATGAAATGTACAGCATGTTCTATGGGAATCCCTTATCCTCTGTCGGCGCCAACAAAAGGCAAGTTGACTTGGGCACTAGTAAAATAGAGAGGTCTGTGCGAAATCAAGCAGAGGAGAGAGACTGGAAATGCCCTTGAACAAAATAATTATCACTGAACACAAATTGCCATCTACCTTCAACTCTCAAGGTTTCCTTGGGTGACATATAAATAAGACTTCTGAAGTGACCCCGTGGGGAGTCACGCCTTATTCTGGCTCATTAGCAGACAGAAGCCTTCTAGCACTTCCTTGGTCTAATAGCTTAGCCTGTGCAGGCTTCTCTGAGAGGAAGGCAAGGGAGTGTTGAGAAAGGCAAGGGCAACTCAACCTTTTACAACAAAAGTTAGATCCTGAATATACTGGGGTTCACATTTCTGTAATCTAAATAGATATCTGGTAGTCAGATTTCATAGTCTCTTGGGTACAAAAAATTTCATAACACAAACTTAATATTTTCCTTCCATTTTTTTCATCAAATGTGTCCTTCTTGCTGAAGTCAACAGGGGTATAATAGAGTAGTAGTAAGGTACATAGATTCTCAACAAATATTTAAATTTTTGAAGCCTCCAACCCTGAGGGGCACCTGGGTGGCTCAGTGGGTTAAAGTCTCTGTCTTTGGCTCAGGTCATGATCTCAGGGTCCTGGGATCAAGCCCCGCATCGGGCTCTCTGCTCAGCGGGGAGCCTGCTTCTCCCTCTCTCAGCCTGCCTCTCTGCCTACTTGTGATCTCTCTCTCTGTCAAATAAATAAATAAATAAATAAATAAAATCAATCTAAAAAAAAAAAGCCTCCAACCCTGAATTCAGCAGACATTATGATTTTCTCTCCCAGACTGACACTGGCCTCTACAGATGGGGCCAGTGAAAGGAGTCAACAGCTTAGCCTATCTGTTCCCTTGCACACTTTGTAAGCCTCTGGTTGTCTTGGATCTTATGTAAAATGAGCAGCAAAGATTTGCCCAGAAATGAGCAGCACTGAGAAATAGAATCTGCCCTCCTCACACCTCTCTAGGATTCAGTGAGGGAAACCTTTAGACAAGACTATGTGCACATGTCTTCCCCAGAGAGGAAGAACCCTATCAGAGAACATGATTTGTAACCAAGTTTTTCTTTATTTTTGAGATGTCAAAAACTTCTACAAGAAAAGGAGAGCCAGAGCCTTGCTCTGATTGAGTTACCCAATCCTAGTCTCCCCCAGGGGGGAGATCCGTTGAAAAATCCAAATGAGGCTCTAGCCTCACTTAAGAAGTTCTCAAATAAAACAGAGCTACCCTATGACCCAGCAATCGCACTACTGGGTATTTAGCATAAAGATAAAAATGTAGGGATCTGAAGGGGCATGTGCACCTGAATGTTTCTGGCAGCAATGTCCACAATAGCCAAAACTATGGAAAGAACCTAGATGTCCATCAACAGATGAATGGATAAAGAAGATATGGGATATATATAGATATAGATATAGATATGTAGATATATCTATATATAATATATATACACCCATACAATGGGAATACTATGCAGACATCAAAAGAAATGAAATCTTGCCATTTGCAATGACGTGGATGGAACTAGAGGGTATTATGCTGGGTGAAATAAGTCAATAAGACAATTATCATATGATCTCTCTGATATGAGGAGTTTGAGAGGCAGGGCAGGGGGTCATGGGAGCTAGGGAAGGAAAAAATGAAACAAGATGGGACTGGGAGGGAGACAAACCATAAGAGACTCTTAATCTCACAAAACAAACTGAGGGTTGCTCAGGGGCGAGGGGTGTAGGGATAGGATGGTTGGGTTACGGAGATTGGGGAGGGTATGTGCTATGGTGAGTGCTGTGAAATGTGTAAGCCTGATGATTCTCAGACCTGTACTCCTGGGGCAAATAATACATTATATGTTAATAAAAATAATTTTTAAAAAGTTCTCAAATATAGTGAAAGTAGGGGCACCTGTGTGGCTCAGTTGATTCAGCGTCTCATTCTTTTATTTTTTCAAAGATTTTATTTATTTAAAAGAGTGAGTGAAAGAGAGAGCACAAGTGGGGTGAGGGGCAGAGGGAGAGGACTACTCCCAGCTGAGCAGGGAGCCCAACACCGGGCTTGATCCCAGAACTCTGGGATCATGACCTGAGCTGAAGGCAGATGCCCAACCAACTGAGCCACCCAGGCGCCCCAGGTGTCTCACTCTTGATCTCGGCTCAGGTCATGATCTCAGGGTCATGGGATTGAGCCCAATTTCGGGCTCCATGTTAAGTGTGGATTCTTTCTCTCTCTCTGCCCCTCCCCAACCTCCACTCGCAGGCATAGTCCCTCTTTCTCAAATATATAAAGATCTGAATCTTTTTTTTAAAAATACCAAAATTTGGGTCATGATCTCAGGATTGTGAGATTGAGCCCCATGAGATTCTCTGTGCTCAGCAGGGACTCTCCTTGAAGAGTCTCTCCTCTGCCCCTCCCCTCTACTCACACGTGCTCTCTCTCTCTAAAATAAATAAATAAATCTTCAAAAAAATGAAACAAAGAATAAAAAATAGCAAAAGTAAAAATGAAAGATGTAACCACCTCACACCTTTTAGGTAGCTACTATCAAAAAATAAATAACAGAAAACAGTTTTGGCAAGGATGTGAAGAAATTAGACCTCTTATGCACTGCTGGTGGGAATATAAAATGCTGTAGTCATTGTGGAAAACAGTATGGTGGTTCCTCAACAAATTAAAAATAGAATTACCATAGGATCCAGCAACCCCACTTCTGAGAATTACCCAAAAGAATTAAAAGCAGGGTCTTGAAGAGATATTTGTATACCCATGCTAATAACAGCATTCTTTATAATCACCAAGAGTAGAAGCAATGAAGTGTCCAAAGACCAATGAGTGGATAAACAAACTGTCATCTATACATACAATGCAATATTATTCAGCCTTTAAAAGGAAAGGAATTCTGGGGCACCTGGGTGGCTCAGTTGGTTAAACATCTGCTAGGTCATGATCTCAGGGTCCTGGGATGGAGCCCTATATCAGACTCTGCGCTTAGCACGAAGTGTGCTTCTTCCTCTGCCCCTTCCTCCCACTCATGCTCTCTCTCTCAAATAAATAAAATCTTAAAAAAAAAAAAAAAGGAAAGGAATTCTGACATGCTACAGTACAGATGAACATTGAGAACACTATGCTAAGTGAAATAAGGCAGTCACAAAAGAACAAATGTGCATGATTTCACTTATATGAGCTACTTAGAGAAGTCAAATTCATAGAGGCAGAAAGTAGCATGGTAGTTTCAGGGGCCGGAGGCTAGGGGAATGGAGTCTTAGTTTTGCAAGATAAAAGTTTTGGAGATTGGCTGCACAACAATGTAAACATACTTACTACAGAATTACACACATGAAAATGGTTACACTGGCCAATTTTATGTTATGTGTATTCTACCACATTTTTATAAATGAATGTATGCATGAATTTAAAACAATTCAGCTGGATAAAGGTAAAGGTACCCACTAACTTCTTCACCCTTTCCTGCTGACACCTGTCAACTATCCTAACTCAGTGTTTGCCCAACAGGGAAATCACCCCCAATTACAAGTGCTATTTCAACACACAAAAGAAAGAAAGGTAAAAACAGTTATTTAAACTGGCATTTCTCAACCATGGTCTGCACATTCGAAGAGCCTGGATGCTTTATAAAAATATCATATCTAGACCCCATGCCTACAGATCTGCTTTAATTGAATTAGGGTAGGGCCAAGGACATTGGTACATTTAAAAGTCTCTCAGGTGATTTTCGGGGTGCCTGGGTGGCTCAGTGGGTGCGGCCTCTGCCTTCAGCTCTAGTTGTGATCGCAAGGTCCTGGGATCAAGCCCCACGTTGGAATCTCTGCTCGGCGGGAAGCCTGCTTCCCCCTCCCCCTCTGCCTGTCTCTCTGCCTACTTGTGATTTCTCTCTGTCAGATAAATAAATAAAATCTTAAAAAAAAAAAAGCCCCCTCAGGTGATTTTCACAGTTACTCTAGAGAAGTCTCTTCTTTTCTCCACTTGGGCTTTGGGTTCCATGGAAGTGGATGATGGGGGGACAGGGTGCTGTATTCCATTGATCATAGCCTCTCACTGCTGGCTCATACACTTTCCCTCTCTCCTAGGTCCTTTCTTAACTCAATCATACTGAAATCTTTCCCTCCAGTAACTTGTGCCTGATTTCTCTTCTCCTTCACCAGTCTTCTTGAAACTGCTATTGCCAAGGTCACAAATGACCCTTGTAATGCTAAATACAGCAGACAGCCTCACCCCATGTTTCACCTGACATCTGGCAGCATCTGGCCAAGCCTACTCCTCCTTAGCCCTCCTTCTTGAAATGCATCCTTTGGTTGGCTTTCAGAATATTCTAGCAGAACCCTTCCTCTCTGACTGCTTCTTTTGAATTTCCTGGTAGGTTTACCCCCTCAAAGTTGATGTTAGCTCTCTCCTGGATTCTGCCTGATGCTCTCTTTTAATATTTTAATATTTAAATTCTTCCATTGATTCAATCAAGTTAACAAATGTTATTGAACACCATCATGAGCCAAGGACTGTGGAAAGCACCAGAAATTCACTGATGAATCAAACCAGACATTGGTTCCTGCCTTCATTACATGGGGTGGGGGAGGAGGAGAGGAGAGAAGAAAGGAAGAAACAAAGGAAATATTAAAGAATTATGAGTGTTATGGAAACAAGCAGGAGGCTGAGTTGAAGACCAACAGAATCAGAGACTACCTTAATGAAAATGACCTGAGGGATCTAATAGCTCTAGCTCTTGAAGTTGGGAAGAAAGCACATTCCATGTGGAGGGATCAATACGTGCAAAGTCCCTGGGGTGAAAGAATTCTACTTTCAGAAATGCTGAGAGAGGAATAGTTGGCTGGAGTATGGGTGGTGAACATGTGGCAAGTCAGGGGCAGATCACATGGGTCCTACCAGTCATGGTAAGAATGTTGAGTGGTCTCCTAAATGAAATTGAAAGCTATTGAAAGGTGTTGAGTTGTGGAGTGACATAATATGACTCACATTTTAATAAAGCCACTTGCTGCAAAGTGGAGGACAAATGGAGGACAACAGAAGCAGAAACAGGGAGATCAGGTAGCAGGCTACTTTTGTATTTCAAGCAAGATATAATGAGGGCTGGACTAGGAAGCAGCCATAAAAAGAGGAAGACATAGACAAGACCAAGGGCTTATTTGGGGGAATTGAACTGAATAGACTTGGTGACAGATACAGAGCATTAGGGATAGAGATGAAGTAAGAATGGCTCCAAGTTGTCTAGAGTGAATGGTTGGATAGCTCATGTTTCCATTGACAAAATGGAGATCAGAGTGGTAATAGCATGGGGGCAAGCCTGTGTTCTATTTTGTTAAATGTGAGCGATCTATGAAACATTCAAATAGAGCAGTCAAGTAGGCAAGTTAAAAGTTCCAAGTAGAAGCTAAGACTAAAGATACAAATTTGAGAATTATCAGCATGAACATAGTATTTTTTTAAGATTTTTAAAAATCATTTGAGAGAGAGAACAAGTGAGAAGTGGGGGAGGGAAAAAGGGAGAAACAGACTCCCTGCTGAGGAGGAGCCCAGATGACACAGGGCTTGATCCCAGACCTTAGGATCATGACCTGAGCTGAAGGTGGATGCTTAACTGAGCCACCCAGGTGCCCCATGAACATGGTATTTATTCATTTTCATGCTTACTTATTTTTCTAGGGTCTTATTTTTCATTAAATGACTAGTTATAAAAACAATACTAATTACTCACCATACATTTCACAAAGTTTCTAACTAGAATGGGCCATAAACATAACATTGTTTTAAAAGGGAGAAAAAAGTCAAGATCCACAAGAATTCTCTCTTTAGATCTGATCAAGTTGAAAAATGACCCAATAAACTAATTCTATGATGAACTTGGGATTGCTTACTTCTATGCTGACAGAGTTACTACACTTCCCTGGTCTATAACATGACATTTTTTTTTCAATTTCAAAAAGAGGAGCTTTTAATTATAACATTGGTTTTATAAAAAATCTATTAAGTATCTGGTATCTCTCTCAAACAATGCATAAAATAATACCTGATTCAGACTTACCAGATCACAAAGGAAGGAGAAATGTCCCCCCAGATTTCCAAGCACACTTAATACAGAAATTGTTTTTTGTGTAAGTATCCTTCCAATAATTCCTTCATAATCACCTAAAGTCTATTAATTAAGCACTTTGTGGGTGTAGTTCTTCTTGAAGCTTTTAAAGATAAATATGACAAGAGAAATTAAAAGGGGCACCAAGGGTAAAATCTGTTTAGGGTCATTCAGAAGCTTTGTGACAACAAACACATATGACCCAATGGATCTGTGCTGTCTTGAGTTTGTTGTTGGCATCTTCAGCATTTTTATAAGCTCTGTCAAGAGAGTGCTGACAACAGACTCAACTCTAGATTTTTCTCTCATTAGTAATCGGTGTACTGTCTCAACCTCCTTCTTGAAAGTTGTAAGGTTTCATATTGTGCATGTGTTGGGTGTGGCTTTCAGCCCCATGGGTGGTATGGATGGTATCCTCATTTCTGACTCAACTTTTCGTGCCCTGATGGTGATCATTGCTGTCTTAGGACTCCTTAGGGGGGATGGGTGATGGTTTTGATCATCCTTGTGATGGTACTTTTGGCCTCAACACTCAACCAAATGGATATAGGTCTGCTTTCTGTACTAACTACAGAATGGCCTGCCCGAATTGCAGGAGTGACCAGCTTCACAGATCTGTCAGATGTTTGGGGAAGTTGTCATGTTATGATTGGTGTGTTCAGAAGAACAGGGTGTGTCCATTTGACCATTTACCTCTGGCTAGGTCCCAGCAACAGCTTTTGAGTTTGTAGCTTATATGGTTGTCATTTTTCTGTTGTGGTTCTTTATAGCACTTGACCCCTGGACACTTCTATCAGATACAATGGAAACTGAAATACCATTGAATGAAGAAACAAAGTGAGAGCTAAAAAATGCATGATTATGGATATTGATGGCTACCCAGGTGTGGTACCAGTTATGGTCACTGAGGTACCACGTGTCCCATTGTCTTAGTCATTTTTGAGGGACACAGAGGAGGTGGCATCCACCAAATTAGCTTAGGTTGGCCAATCACAGGAACTCTTGGAAGGGGAGTGACTGTGTTCTTTCCACTGAAAACTCTCACTCTCATTCTCTTTAGGCCTTTAATCTTTTTTTTTTTTTTAACTGTCTCAGTCTATGTGATATATGTTGGCAGAAATGTCCTCTTAGCAAAATCATTCTGCTTCTTCTGAGAGACAGAATATTTTGTGAGTGGTTCTTTGATATCCTGAGGCTTGGCACTGTGGGAAATGCTTGGCTGAAGACAGTCCAAAAGAACACAGTGGCTTGGATACTCTAAAGATCGACTCCAAGAAAGGTTACCCGATACTGCCCTGGCCTCCCCAAGCTTGTTCTCCCTGTTCCTCTCTGCCCTTACGGCAACCCCAGAGGACTGAGATTTTGCTGTCCGTCCAGGGAGAAATCTGGCTTTTAAACAAGAATAGGGAGGAAGCAAAACAAGCACAATGACTATACACATCTTGAGGGGGAGCTCAGAAGAAAGCTGTGGCTTCCAAAGTTCCAGTTGGCTGAGGCTCTTCAGAGATTGTGCCAGATTCTCTGTTCCTTGGCAGTGGAATCTCTGTCAGCTACTCAAGCGAAGAAGGCCCCACACTGGATCTGCTTCCTTCTTCATGCTCTGCAAGATTGGCCTGGTGGTCCTCACTGGGCGAGGAGTGGCCCCCAGATGGTAAGTGCAAGAGTCCCATTACCTGTCTTGTGGTACACACACCATAGGTACTCCAGTGTGGTGTTTCCCACAGAGCTGCCATGCAGGTGGGGAGGTGGCCCACAGCAGTCAGGGGCAGTCATGGGGTACCTGGGATATGGAAGCAGACTCTTCTGACAAAAGCAGTTCTTTCATAATCCATGTCTATTCACAGCCTACTGACACATGGGCACAAGGCCCAGAGAGAAGTCCAGACACAACCAGAGAAAATCAGGACTTTTTACTGAGACCCAAAATCAAGAACACAAAACACGTAAAGATCTTGCGCATCTCTTAACCTGGTATTTCCTCAAGGAAGTTAAATCTTGCTGGACAAGCAAACTGTCATATTCAGAGACATGGATACCTAGAGACTGTTGATCCCACATCCTTCCTTCTTGTCTGTTAGAAACTTCAAATCTCCTCTTCTGTCCCCACAGCTCAAGAGCCAGGACTTGTGGGTTTTGGAATTAACCCCTCAGGTAGAACGTGGCAGTCGGCAGCACACACTTTAGGACCATCTGGAATTCATTCAATTACAGGCCACTGTGTCAAGCATGATAGGAAATTATCTCTATTACCTTCTTGCCAAGAGCTGCTCCTGATTTCCAGGAAATTGAGGGAAAATAAGAGACAGAATCCTCTTTGAAATATTGCAATTTTTATCAAAGAAGCTGATGAGGTTTCTTTTCTACCTTATCAAGAAAATAAATGTGAATTACAGAGTTCTGATGGTCACAGCATTACAAGGTTTCCATGTACTCCCTTTTATAACATAGGCAAACCCTGACCCATCACAACTGACATTTCCAAGAGACAGGAATCTCTCTAGGGACAATTTCTTTGCTTTCTCCCACAGCAAAGAGAAATGATGCTTTTACAAGGATCTAGAGTTCTGTCCAGGACCACATAATATCTAGCTTTTCCCTTCCCTGAGTTAATATTCTAAGATTGGACAAGAGAGACAAATCATCAACTCACACATATTTGTTAATGGTAACTATAAAGGGGACATAGACACAGGTTAGTGTTGGGAGAATGTCTTAGACCCTTTGGGCTGCTCTAATAGAAAGCCATAGGCATTCTAGTAGATTCTAGTCGATTTGGTAGGCCAAGAAACAACAAACATTTATTTCTCACAGTTCTGGAGGCTGGGAAGTCCAAGATCAAGTTACCAGCAGATTCAGTGTCGGGTGAGAACCTGCTTCCTGGTTCATAGACGGTAGTCTTTTTTTCTGTGTCTTCACATGATGGAAGGGACAGGAAGCTCTCTGGGGTCTCTTTTATAAGGGCACTAATTTCATTCACAAGGGTGCAACTTTCACCACTTAATCACCTTCCAAAGACCCCACCTCCTAAGACCATCACACTGGGAATTAGGTCTCAATTGCGGTGGGGTGGGGGGAGAGGCAAACATTCAGTAAAGAGCAGCGAGTATAAGGGAGTTTATGAAAAGTAGTGCGGGAAGATTTTAGCATCAACAGCTCCTGGTTAATGAACAGAAAGAATGGAAAAACTGAAACTCTGGTTAACTCCCATGCTATTTGGCTATCCTGCTTTTACCTCAGGGATTATGGGATTATGTGAGACTTCTAACAGCTTTAAGGAAATGCTATCTCAATGCAAAATGATTCTGAAATTGAGCTCATCAAAAATCATAGCCCGAGGCCATCAGAATCTCCTGGGATGCTCGCTGAAAGACAGATTCCAGGACCTCAACCCAGCTCTTCTTAATCAGAATCATGACCATGAGCCCAGAGGAATCTGTATTTTTGAATACACTCCCTATGTGGCTCTTATGCCCATCACGGTTTGAGAACCCCTGCCAAAGCCCCAAATCAGGAGCAAGCCCACGGAGTCTCAAACTTTTCCTGTCCTTAAAGAAAACAAAGTTAACAGAAAAGAGAGCATGATTGCCTTGCAGAGTTCTCTCAGACTCTGGGAGAACTCTGTGTACATGAACTGTAATCAGACCCATAAGGAGAAAGCTGTGATAGGAATGGTTTTCACTCAACCCACAGAGCTCATTGCGTGAGATCAACAATCTTTGCCAAAATCTAATCGTGCAGGGACACCATGAATAACTTTAATATTTTAAAGCCCTCACAGCACAGCCAGGATCTCCAGCCAACTCAGGGAGCCTTTCCAATGTCAGTGCCATCTTTTGTTCAAAATTGCTGCCTGTTAGGGACCCTTCCAAATCAAAAACATTTTTTATAGAATGCTAAGGAAATTCTAATACCAAAATATGTGTTGCACCATGGAAGAAATCTCCTGAAACATTTTTATGACAACATCTATTTAGGCTTGATCAAAAACAATGTTTTAAGGAAATTTTCTTATTTGATATTTGGATACAATATGAATTCTCTAAGAAAAACCAGAAGTATGGAAGGGCAAATTATAATATTCCTATTTTTGGGTTTATCTCCTTTTTAGTTAAAAAAAAAAGTTATATTAAGGGCAGCCATCCTACATTATGAAATTCACCAACTGCCCTCTGCTAATTTTGAAAACTATTACCATATTCATGTTCTCAAGAATTTTGACCTACCAGGGAACCCTGAGGAAAAATTAACACCTTCAATCTGTACTATTTAACCTTATTTCTTCGTTATCCAGTTCATAAGGTCATCTGGGCAGTTTTTGTTGGTTTGCCCTCTTCTGTGCCGCCGGTCAAGTGGCCAGAACCTGAGTCCTACTCCCAGATTCTCATTTTACAGGTTCGAGGTGAGGCCCAGGCAATTATAAAGGGCAACCCGGGTGGAGATGCCCATTTATAGCCAATGGAATAGGGTTTTCCCTAAGATATTAGCAGAAAAGAAATTCTCACTAATACAGGGGCCTTATATTCTTCATAATTCAAGGGTTTCTAAATTAACATTTTTCAGCCTCCAATTTTGCTATGCCAACAAGCTTGTTGTTTCGCGCATCCCCTAGTTAGGTAACCTAAGTCCCCGGCAGTCTCAGAGCCTAATTCTTCCTGCATCTACTAGAGTAACTTAGTGGCTCCAAACACAAAGGTCTGAGTAAAAAGAGTGAGCTCTGAGGACGTCTGCAAGCGAGGCCAGGTTACACATGCAGCTTTACGTGTGTTAAGGCATCGAACTAGCGAGACACATTGTGTCCTTGGTTAGGTCAACTGGACCGAAACTGGCATATCGAGGTGCTCTGAAGGTAGGGGCGTCTGGTGGCTCAGAGCATCTGCCTTTGGCTCAGGTCATGATCCTGGAGTTCTGGGATCAAGGCCGCAATCCAGCTCCCTGCTCAGCAAGGGGGCCTGCTTCTCCCTTTCCCTCTGCCTGCTTGTGCGGCCCCCACCCTCTCTCGCTCTGTCAAATAAATAACACCCTTACACAACAACAAAAAAAGGTGCTTTGAATGCAGATGAAGGGAGGGGAAGACCAAACAGAAGATGTCGCTGTCTGTGTTTGAGGGTGTGACTCCTGAATTCTAGTCCTACCACTTTACTCCCTTTCTACAACCAGTAGGTTCTCCTCTCTGGTTTTGCTCCAGATTTCCCCTGTCTGGCATCTGTTCCTACCTTCCCCCTCTCCACCAAGATACTCTTTTGTCTCATCTTATGGGACTGTGCTCAGGTTTCTCTCCAGTGGCCCCTCTCTCAGAAACTCGTCCTGACATTCGGAGCGGTTCTCTAATGAAGCTTTCAAATGAAGCATAATTTGGGGGGGCCTTCACTTGCATGCATCCCTTCTAAGCTGTTGGAAAGGGTCCTAGCTGTGTTTTCACACAGTTGTGTTTTTTAAAATAAGATGTGCCAAAGTAAGATATTTTTTTTTTAAAAGATTTTATTTATTTATTTGTTAGAGAGAGAGAGAGAGAGAGAGCACAGGCAGGCAGAGGCAGAGGGAGAAGCAGGCTCCCTGCCGAGCAAGGAGCCCGATGTGGGACTCGATCCCTGGACGCTGGGATCATGACCTGAGCCGAAGGCAGCCGCTTAACCAACTGAGCCACCCAGGTGTCCCCAAAGTAAGATATTCTAACCCTAACTGATTCAGACTCTCTACTCCTGCTACCCTTCCATTAAACTCCTTCTTGTGTCAGGTAGTATGGGAATGATCGTGAGCACTTTTGGGAATCAGGGTAAAGGGACATTGAGTTTGGAATGTATCTGGTGGTTTAATGGAATAATATGTTTATGTGGTTGTCGGTATAGGTATATCAGTCAGGGTTCAGGCAAAGAAAGGGGACTAGTAGGAAATATTAACATGATAGACGGATAACAGATATAGATATATAGATGATAAATAATAGGTAAAGGTCTCTAGAGACATAAGGAATTGGCTTATGTAACCAGGCAGACTGTCTGAGCAAGTCTGAAGTCCACCGAGAAGGCCATCACAAAGGGAAGATCTGGAGCAAGTTGGAACTCCATGGGCCAAAACAGTTTCCTAAAAGCAAGAGTTTGCCCCCAGCCCCACCCCAGGGAAAGCCTAAGCCCAATTCTGAAAGACCATTTAACTGATTAAGCCAGACTCACACAGGATAATATCCCCAACTTAAACTCACCTGATTTAGGGACTTCAATTACTTCTGCAAAATCCCTTCACAGAGCAGCTAGATTCACGCTGGACTGAATACTGTGGTTCAGCCTTGTGAAATCATCATGTCAAGCCACCTCATGGCTTCTGGGGACGCACCTACTTTCCACTGTATCAGATCATCCAGCCCCACTGGAGAACCAGAATTTATTCAGTAGTGTGAGCATATCCTAATGTGCCCAGGATCCATGTAAGTGGATTTAGAAACACTCGAAACATTTGAAACCAGAGGCTAGTCTACAGAAATTCCTTCACTTACCACAGGGAAGAAAACTGAAGTAGAAATTTCAGTTGTCATCCAACCAATTCAAAATGGAAGGGTGAAGTAAGGTAGCATATACTTTACCTGTAAGTTGGAAAAATATTTTTGGAACATCTCAGAAAAACAACTGAGAAATTCTTTTATAATTCCTGGCAGACTGCACATTTGGATATGTAGAAAGTGTACCTTATTTTGTAATTTTAATATTTATTTGTCAAAGGGGGCACCTGGATGGCTCAATCAGTTAAGTATCGGCCTTCAGCTCAGGTCCTAATTGCAGGATCCTGGGATCGAGCCACACCCGGGCTCCCTGGGGAGGCTACTTCTCTCTCTCTCTCTCTCTCTCTCTCTCTCTCTCCCTCTGCCTGCCCCTCCCCCTACTTGTGCTCTCTCATGCCATCTCCCTCTCTGTCAAATAAATAAATAAGATCTTTTAAAAAAATTGTTAAAGAGTTAGAATAAAATGCAAGTCCCATTTAAGTTATTAGCTGATCTGACACAAAATACCAACCTTACCAAGCACTCATTGCCATTATAAAAATGCCAACAAACTGATTAGTGATAATGACCAGATTCAGAGGTACTTACAATTACTTGTTACATACACATGCACACACACAGGAACTCAGAATGAATGCCCTAAGTATTAATGCTTATAGATGAATGAAATTCAAGAGGTTTTCTCATAGTTGACCTTAATCCTAAAATTTGTACTACATTATCAATCAAAAGTTATGGAGTTAAACTATAAACTATGAAAGAATTTTTCAAAGCTTGGCTCAATCATGCCGAAGACTGCATTATCTTTCTATTCTCTCTATGAAAAATACTGCAAAACCATTGCCATTTAGAGGGGTGTGATGGTTAATTTTACATGTCCACTTGGCTGGACCATGATGCCCAGATATGTGCTCAAGCATTATTATGGATGTTTCTGTCAAGGAGTTATTTTGGATGAGATTAACATTTAAATCAGTGGGCTTTGAGCAAAGCACATTATCCTCCTTACTGCAGGTGAGACTTGTCTAATCAGTTAAAGGCCTTATCAAAACAGAGACTGACCTTCCTTGAGTGAGTCCACCAGCAGACTGACCACCTTTAGACTCAAACTGCAACTCTTCCCTGGGTCTTCAGCCTGCTCACCTATCCTGTTCATTTTGGAGTTATCAGATACCTGAAATTCCGTGAGCCTTTTCCTTAAAATATCTTTCTCCCTTTGGATAGATGAGAGCTAAGTAGATAAGAAGATAGTTAAATGTCAAATAGACAGACAGACACATTCTATTGGTTCAGTTTCTCTGGAAGACTCTGACAAATACAAGGGATAATCAGAAAGGGATATAAGGGATAATCAGAAAGAAGTGTTCTGAAGTATATGATAGGCTGAATTGAGTCCTCCCACCCCTGTGAAATTCAAATGGGCGAGCCCTCATCCCTAGTAACTCAGAATGAGACTATAT
>ML110391.1:22290-37132 GCA_003697995.1 Taxidea taxus jeffersonii | reverse complement strand
AAGTATATTTATTATTATGTAATTATGGTGGGATATTTGGGTGCATACTAAAGTTTTTTTTAAAGTTTTTATTTAAATCCCAGTTAGTTAACACACAGTGTAATGTTAGTTTCAGGTGTACAATATAGTGATTCGACACTTCCATAAACACCCGGTGCTCATCACAAGTGCCCTTCTTAATCCCAATCATCTCTTTACCCCATCCCCTCACCCCCTCCCATCTAGTAACCATCAAGTTGTTCTCTATAATTAAGAATCTGTTTCTTAGTTTGCTTCTCTCTCTCTCTCTCTCTCTCTCTCTTATATTGCCCTCCTCCTGTTCATCTGCTTTATTAAATTCCACATATGAGTGAAATCATATGACATTTGTTTTTCTCTGACTGACATATTTTGCTTAGCATTATACTCTCTGGCTCCATCCGTCTTCACAAATGGTAAGGTTTCATTATTTTTTATGGCTGAGTAATATCTCTTCGTTATCCATTCATCAGTCTATGGGCACTTGGGCTATTTCCATAATTTGGCTATGGTAGATAATGCCGCTTTAACCATTGGAGTATATGTATCCCCTTGAATAACTATTTTCATATTCTTTGGATAAATACCTAGTGGTGTGATGGCTGGATCTTGGGGGTAATTCTATTTTTAACTTTTTGAGGAAATTCCATACTTTTTGCCAGAGTGACTGCACCAGTTTGCATTCCCATCAACATTGCAAGAGGGTTCCTCTTTCTCCATATCCTTTCCAACACCTGTCATTTCTTGTATTGTTGATTTTAGCCATTCTGACAGGTGTGAGGTGATGTCCATACTAAAGTTTTTAGGGGTGAAACATCTTTAGTTTGTGGCAACATGGTAATAATTTAGGAATCTAGCAAAAGACATCCAGGTGTTCATTTTAAAATATTCCTACAGCACTTTCCTATAGTTATAAAAATTTTCAAAATGAAAATTTGGAGGAAAATTTTAAAAGTTAAAAAAAAACCCAATATTCAAAACAGATGAGTCATTAAAAAACAGATCTTCTTAAAATATATCTGTCATTTATAGATCATGTTTTTCTGCCATCTCATTTTACTGTGAGATATAAATATATAGGCTTAAAAAAGAAGAATCTTGTAGCAAAAAGCTTGAAGGAAACTTATAGAATTGAATGCATATATTAGAAAAGAAGAAACATCTAAAATCAATAACCTAAGTTTCCATCTTGGGAACTTAGAAAAAGAACAAATTAAATCCAAAGTAAGAAGAAGAAAAGCCATAAGAATTAGAGCAAAAATCAATGAAATGGAAAATAGGCAATTAATAGAGAAAATCAATGAAACCAAAAGCTGGTTCTTTACAAAGACCAATAAAATCAGTAAATGTCTAGCCAGGCTAACTGGGAAAAAAAGAGAGAAAATACAAGTTACTAATATCAGAAATAAAAGAGGTGACATCACTACAGCTTCCATGGAAATTAAAAGAATAATAAAGGAATACTATGAATAACTCTGTGCCCACAAATTTGACAATCTAGGTGAAATGGACCAATTCTTTGAAAGACATAATCTGCCAAAACTCACATGAGAAGAAATAGATAATCTGAATAGATCCATATCTATTAAAGAAATTGAATCAATAATAAATAAACTTTTAAAAGAGAAAACACCTGTTCCAGATGGGTTCACTGGCAAAGTCTATCAAATATTTGAAGAAGAAATTATACCAATTCTCTACAAACTTTACAGAGGAAAGAAGCAGAGAGAATATGTCTTAACTCAATCTGAGGCTGGCATCAGCCTTAGGCCAATACCAGACAAAGACATTATAAGAAAACTACAGACCAATATCTCTCATGAACATAGGTACAAAAGTACTCTATAAAATATTAGTAAATCTAATCCAGAAAAATATAAAAAGAATTATGTACATAATCAAATGAGATTTATCTTAGTTATGCAAGGCTAATGCAATTCATCACATCAACAGATATAAAAGGAATAATCACATGATCATATCAGTAAATACAGAAAAAGCATTTGACAAAAATCTAACACCAATTCATGTTAAGAACTCTTGGTAAACTAAGAAGAAAAGGAAAATATTTATGATTATATTGACAGGCTATTGATAAGGACTATCTACAAAAAGCCCTCAGCTAACACCATACTTAATGGTGAGAAAGCTTTCCCATTAAGATCAGGTACAAGACAAGGAAGTTTCTTCTCTTTACTCCTTTTCAACATCATGCTAGAAGTTCTAGCTAATGCAATAAAGCAAGAAAAGAAATTAAAAGATATAGATTGGGAGGAAAACATAAAACTCTCTTTGTTCTCAAGTGCCTTGATCATCTACATAGAAAGTCTGTAATATCGACAAAAAACAAACAAACAAACAAACAAACAAAAAACAAAACCTCTTGGAACTAATAACTGATTATAGCAAGGTTGTAGGACACAAGGTTAATATACAAAAGTCAGTTGCATTCCTATATCCAACAATGAACAAGGGGCATTTGAAATAAAAAACACCAATTATCATTTACCTTAGTCCCCAAGAAGTGAAATACTTAGGTATAAATATAACAAAAATATATGCAAGATATATATGAGGAGAACTACAAAATTCTGATGAATAAAATCAAAGAAGAACTAAATAACTAGAGAGATATTCCATGTTCATCGACAGGAAGACTCAATATTGTCAAGATATCAATTCTTCCAAAATTGAACCATAGATTCAGTTCAATCCTAATTAATATATCAGCAATTCATTTTTTGGACATTGAAAAATAGATTTTAAAGTTCATATGGAGAGGGAAAAGACCCAGGATAGCCAAACAATATTGAAGGAGAAAAACAAAGTTGGAGGACAGACACTATCCAATTTCAAGACTTACTATACAGTTTCAGTAATCAAGACAGTGTTGTATTGGTAAAAAGATAAACAAGTAGGTCAATGGAGCAGAAGAGAGAGCCCAGAAATAGACCCTCATAAATGTTGTCAATTGATCTTTGACAAGGGAGCAAAGGTAATACAATGGAGCAAAGATAGTCTCTTCAACAAATGGTGCTGGAATAACTGGACATCTACAGGCCAAAAAGTGGATCTAGACACAGACCATACACTCTTCACAAAAATGATGATCTCTACTTAAGGAAGTGATGGAGAAAATTATGTTTAAACAGGTAACATAGACCTATGTATAAAACACAGAACTAGAAAATAGTGTAGGGGAAAGTCTAGATGAACTTGAGTATGGTGATACTGTCTTAGATATAGCATCAAAAAACATGATCCATGAAAGAAAACATTAATATGTTGATTTCATTAAAATTAAAAACTTCGCTACAAAAGGAAATATAAAGGAAATTAGAAGACAAGTCACAGACTGGGAGAAAGTACTTGCAAAAGATACATGTGATAAAGGACTGTTATCCAAAATATATAATGAACTCCTAAAATTCAATAATAAGAAGATAAACAACATTATTAAAAATGGACTAAATACCTTAAGAAATACTTCATCAAAGATTTACAGGTGGCAAATAAGCATTTGAAATAAGCATGGAAAAATGCTCCATATGTCATCAAGGAAATTAAATTAAAACAGAATTGTGATAGCCACTTAAAGACCTATTAGAATGACCGAAATCTGAAACACTGACAACACCAAATGCCAGTGAGGATGTGGAGAAACAGGAACTGTCATACACTGCTAATGGGAAATGCAAAATGGAATAACCATTTTGGAAGAAAACAGTGGTTTCTTAAAAACCTAAACTTAGTTTTACCATATAGCTAGCTCAGGAGTCATGCTTCTTGGTATTTACTCAAAGGAGTTGAAACCTTACATCCATACAAAAGTCTGCACATGGATGTTTACAGCAGATTATTCATAACCAGTAAAACTTTAAAGCACTCAGGTGTCCTTCAGTAGGGGAATGGATAAAGACATTGACACAGGGGCGCCTGGGTGGCTCAGTGGGTTAAAGCCTCTGCCTTCGGCTCGGGTCATGATCCCAGGGTCCTGGGATTGAGCCCCGCATCGGGCTCTCTGCTCAGCGGGGAGCCTGCTTCCTCCTCTCTCTCTGCCTGCCTCTCTGCCTACTTGTGATCTCCGTCTGTCAAATAAATAAATAAATCTTAAAAAAAAAAAAAGACATTGACACATCCAGACAATGGAATATTATTTAGTGCTAAAAAGAAATATGTCATCAAGCTATGACAAGTCATAAGGGAAATTTTAATGCATATTACTAAGTGAGAGAAACCCATCTGAGAAGTCTATATACTGTATGATTCCAGCTATATGACATTTTGGAAAAGGCAAAACTATGGAGATAATAAAAAGTTCAGTGGTTGCTTGGGGTGGGAGAAATGAATATGCAGAGCACTGAGGATGTTTAGAGCAATCAATATATTATGATATTATATCACATGATATAATGATAGATGTATGTCACTGTGCATTTTTTCTATAAACATAGGATTTATAACACCAACAGTGAACTGTAAGGTATATTATGGACTTTATCTAGTTATGATGTTTCAGTGTAAGTTCATCCTTGGTAAAAAATATACCATTCTGGTGAGTGATGTTGATAATGGGGGAGGCTATGCACATGTTGGGGCAGGGGGTATAGAAGAATCTCTGTACCTTCCTCTCAGTTTTACTATAAACCTAAAACTGAAAAACAAAAAACAAAACCAAAACCTAAAACTGCTCTTAAAAAATGAAGTCTCGGGGTACCTGGGTGGCTCAGTGGGTTAAAGCCTCTGCCTTCAGTTCAGGTCATGATCTCAGGGTCCTGGGATCAAGCCCTGCATCGGGCTCTCTGCTCAGCAGAGAGCCTGCATCCTCCTCTCTCTCTCTCTCTCTGCCTGCCTCTCTGCCTACCTGTGATCTCTGTCAAATAAATAAATAAAATCTTTTAAAAAATGAAGTCTTTAAAAATCTGTATTTTTTAAACTTATGGCTTAGGCAATGAGTGGGATGATTATTACTAATATGAAACATTTTCCCACTGACAGAATTCCAGGAAAACAGATGGAAGTTCTAAATCCATGTGAACATCTTTCAAGATATTTAAAAGTAAAGTAAAAATATATCTTGAGCAGTGTTCAAAGGGATTTGAACATTATTTTCACACTATCTTTTGGAAAACATTCAATTCCAGGGGATCTCAGCTTAATGATTTCCTGCTAGTTTGTACCTAGGTCTTCTTTCCTGTGAGATAGAACTATCTGTCTCATTTCCCAAGAGACTCATTGGGTAGTTTCTATGATGAGCAAGTTACTATTTTGTAGGCTCTTCTTGGGGGTGATGTAGTAAGATTCTGACTTCCTTCTAGATAGTTGGGTCCAGGCAGAAACCTTATGACCCCCTTCTTGTCTTTTTCTTGTACAGATCAGAGGCAGCAGAACTGGAACGAGGATACTCATAGCTTTTTGGTATGTAATTGAAAATTCTTCAAAACGAATTCTTTCTTTTAGTGATATTTATAACCCGAAGGACCTGTACTCCACTTTGTTATTCTAATCTGTGAAACAAACTGTAGTAGACTACGTATATTTATCCATAGGCTAGGGTTAATGCAGAGAGAAGCTAATAGTATTAACAAATAACAAACTATGTTTATTCCTCTGATATCCCCTTGAAAATGGATTCTTGGTGGTAATTACTTTTCAGTGGGAGGGTTGTTTAGTAAAACAATTTATATATAGAATGATCCTTCTTGACCCCCTTGGGGGCCAGGTACATACCATAACTATCAAAGTACCATAGAGGTATAATTATGTGAAGGATTTATTTGTAAGCAAGTATGTGTTTCCATGCCCAGATGCAGATTGAGTGCTCTAGAAATGAGGCATTTACTGATCTAAATTTACTACTGATTCAAATAAAATATTTATATTTAATTATTATAATATAAAAGTAAAACAATCTTAAGATATTCTTGCCTTTAAAGTTCATCACTAATGATCTAGGCAAGACTGGAGTTCTTTGAATATGTGTGTAATTCTTCTCATTATTCTTTTGATTTTATACTTACAAAATAACTTAAAAAATCATTATCTGTCTTAGTTCCTGACTGGGATATCTGTCTCTTGTTTGGTTTAACTCTTTTTTAAGATAAAATACAATTCTAAACTTGCTAGGGAATGCAAGGGAAGCATTATTTATTTATTTATTTTTTTAGAGAGACAGAGAGTGCAAGAGAAGAGAGAGAGAGAGAGAGAGAGAGCGAGACTGAGCAGAGGTAGAGGGACAGAGGGAGAGAGAGAATCTTAAGCAGGTTCCATGCCCAGTACAGAGTCCAGTGTAGGGCTTGATCTCAAGACCCTAAATCCTGACCTGAGCTAAAATTAAAAATTGGGCACTTAACTGACTGAGCCATCCAGGTGCCCTAAGGGAAGCATTCTTTCCACAGCTATCTATCAAGGACACATTTTTTGAGTGTGTGACTCTGGATATAACTGATAATCTGGTAATTTTTCAGAAAATATTAGTCTATTAAGTGCTATTATTTTTCTATGAGCCAAACCATAATAATAACAATCGTTATTGCCTCTGATTTGCACTTTCTACCACTCCCAGTTGTATTGCAATGTCTTTGAAACATTGCTACCTATGACCCATTAATTACCACCATTCTTTTTGGTGAGGAATGCCCTCTTTTTTTCCTTCTGAAGTTGTTAAAACTCATTGTTGTGGTTGTCCAAAGTCTGACAAAAAAAATTAGTTTTAGTGCATACATTTGCTGCTTAGATGTCTTCAAACATGTAAGTCCTATTGTTTCAACATGGATGTACTTAAGATATGCATTTATTCATGAGACAGATTGTGTGACTCAGTCAATAATACTCTCACATTGTCTTCTATGGTAAAGAACTCTTTATTCACCATAACATTTGATGTTTCATTGAGGAATTTTAATTGATAACTTTTCATATTTACACTTTTTGTTGATGGTTTGTAAACTGGTTACTAAAAGGTATTGACAAAAAATGGTGGATTTTGCCATCTCTAAAAGTTGTCAAGTACTTTTTCAGTAAAACACTTCTGATCCTCAGATTAGGGGCCTCCTCATTATCAAAGGTATCTAGAAAGAGCCTGGCTTGTAGTCAGGAAAAGTTATGTTATTTTAAAAAATTTTTATTTTTTAAAGAAAAATGTATGTTATGAGGGAACCCTGCATTCATGGAAAGACTAGGTAAGATGAACTCTATGATCTCTTGTAATATAAAACTTGATAATTCTTATGGAAGATGACCCTTAGCCAATGACCTAATTAGATAATCTGAGTTTTGTTAAGCATTATAGAAATTCTTGCACTGAACAAAATCAGAGACAGCATAGTGGTGAAAATGACAGTCTCTGACCTCAGATGGTCTAGGTTTGATCTCGTCTCTGACACTTACTAGCTATTTGACTTTGGTCATGTCATCTAATATTTATGTGGCTCACTTTCCTCATTGGTGAGTGGAGTTAGTACTAGTACCTCATAAAGCTGATGCAAGGATTTAATGAGTTAGGATGACCACAGCTCTTAGAACAATGCTTAGTATACAGTTGGGCACTCAATGTTAGTTATGAGAGATGGATGAATGACATTGTTATCAGCAAGAGCATCTGTGGCTCTTAGAGATTCTCAGACATTTATCACCCAGATTTATGACCTTTAAGAGTTGAGTGCACCTGGCATTGATTTCTATGAGTATTTGAACTGATCTCTTCAAGTATTTTGGTGCTGTCTTGGTTCTCCTTGAAACCAACATGAAGACAAAGCTCAAACTCTTCACAGCTTTCTGCTTACCCAACATTGTGGGTGACACTTCTATCATTCCATTTTCTGGGGTTGATTTTTCATCTTCCTCTCATGGCCTCACACATGCCTTTCTGCATGTATTCAAACACCTCTGGATCTCAGATTTCACAACAAAGGGGCTCATTACAGTATTTTTCTAACAAAGTTAGATGTTTACCTAAGAGAAAGTCTTAAACCAGCTATTAGGATAATAAAACACTTTCCAACTTAATGCAGAGGTGTATTAATAATTTTCATCTTTACCACTGTCGTCATTAAGCTATAGTAAGGAGCTTTGCTTTTAGAGTCACTCTGATACACTAAAGGCGTGATTCTTGGCCTAAGTGTGTGTAATGAGAGCAGCCAGTCCATATTTAGTTCTTATTTACAGGTTCCTACATTTCTGGTCCCATGATTATTTTGAGTTCTTCACAGAATTTTTCTTCACTTTTTAAAATTGTGGTAAAATACCCATATCATAAAATTTACCATGTAAGCTATTTCTATTAGATATTAAGTACATTCACATTCAGTGGCATTAAATACATTCATGTTACTATGCAACCATCCCCATAACTCTTTTCATTTTGTAGAGCTAAAATTTTACACCAGCTAAACAATATCTCTCTATTCTCCCCTCCCCTCAGCCCCTGGTAACCACCACTATACTTTTTGTCTTTATAATTTGAAGTACTAGTAAGTACTTCCTATAAGTGGAATTGTATAGTATTTTTGTTTCTGTGACTGGCTTATTTCACTTAGCACAATGCCCTCAAGGTGCATTCATGCTGTAGCACAGGTCAGAATTTCCTTCTTTTAAACGGTTGAATAATATTCGATTGTATGTGTATATACCACGTTTTGCTTAACCATCTATCTGTTGATAGACACTTGTGTTGCTTCTGCATTTTAGCTCTCATGAATAATGTTGCTGTGAACATAGACGTATAAATGCTTCGTTGAGACCCTGTTTTCAGTACTTGTGGGTAAATATCTAGACGTGGAATTGATGGGTCATATGTTAATTCTATTTTAAATTTTAAATTTTTTTCCACAACAGTTGTACCATTTTACATTTCCACCAACACTTAACAGAGTTAAGTATAGAATGCTTGTCTAATCATTTTGACATATTCCTACTGGGCAATGAATATTGTGAAGTTTTAAGTGAATGAAATTAGAACACAAGGTTATGTTTTTCCAATTCATTTTTTCTTGCTGTGCCTATGAGGGTTATGTTTTAAGACCTACCTAATGTTAATTTATGTTACCAGGTGATTCAGAGCGTCAATGGACTTTTTCCAGAACAAAAACATGTGGGGCCAAGTTTCATACCTCTAATGGAAAAACAACTTGGACTCCAAGGATTTCTTGGCTTAGTTTAAAATAAACTCTATGTTAAAATCCTGTGTGCTAACAGTTAAGGAAAAGATGACCATATATGTTTTTTTTCTGAAGGCTCGTATTTTTTTTTTTTGCACGAAATACAGCAGTGTGAACAGGAATGGGGACAACTAGGTTACAAAGGAGAATTGGCTAGCTGAAAAAAAAATACTTGTATTTAGGTTTGAAACAGAATCTGCAAGCTTTTCAAATATCAAGAGAACAGGTTAACATTTGTGGTGTTATTTTTTCTGGTTAAATAATATTTGTGTTTTCTTAAATTTTGGTTCAAAAATATAGATATTGCTTTCTAAGGGACAGAATCCAATTCCAAAACTGAGAGGTTATTAACTGAAAATCTCAAAGTCTTTTGAGGTCATTTCCACAAATTAGTGGGACAATTTCTCAGAAAATCTTCTGCATTTATTGTTTGTGGACAGTGAGCAGAGGAGGAAGATTAACTCAGTCAGGGAGCAGAAGTATTCTGGTCGCCAGACACTTCATTTTTCCTTAGTTTTGTTATACTCCATAGAAATATAAATGTCTTTCCTAATAAAATCACTTTCCAAATAAAGTGTTCAAAAAGGCTCTAATGACCTTGGGTATGTCAGTTTACACAGGAAAAATTGAAACATAACTTAAGGAAATTTAGCAAAGACTTTTGCAAACGATACATGGGGCACAGGGAACTCTTAGCAGGGGAGGCTAGGTTATGCTGTGGTAGCAAATGAACCCTGAAACAGCAGTGGCTTCACATAAGGAACTTTTATTTCTTATTCATGCTGTATGTTCAATGGTGCTCACATGAAAAGGGGAAGGCCCCCTCCTCCACAAGGTCTCTCAGAGGTGCAAGCTGGTGGAATCTCATCTTCCTTGAGGAGCTACCATGGCAACAGGTGGCTTCCGAGTTTGCTGTGACTGGGAAGAGAGAATATGGAGCACTCATACTCTTCTCCAGACTGGACATGACACA
Organism: Taxidea taxus jeffersonii; assembly: GCA_003697995.1. Classification (NCBI taxonomy): domain Eukaryota; kingdom Metazoa; phylum Chordata; class Mammalia; order Carnivora; family Mustelidae; genus Taxidea; species Taxidea taxus. Next base: position 26,983 of record ML110391.1, on the reverse strand, counting down.
CATTTCCTCCACCCAGAGCCAGGGGCCAGAACTAGTCACATGGCCTCTCCCAACAACCCTGGGGCGGGTGGTCTTCCTGGGGCACAAAGGAGGAGAGAGGACTAATAACTTCCTCTTTGATAAACTTCGCTGGAAAGTCTTGGATCAGGAATCTCTACAAAACAATTTTCCTTCTTAAATCAGTCACATTCATAATTCCTTCTGTCTTACTATATAGGTAAGATATTTTCATTTTTTTAAATTAATTTCACTTTTTTATGTGCTAATTTTAGGTAGGAATAAATAAAACAAGGATTATTGAAAAGGAGTTAGTGAAGGCATAGATATAATTAACCATGGAAAAAATGTCCACAGATAAAATGGTCCTCATATGTCAATGTCTCTATAGGCTTCATTTGTATTATTAGTCATATTTTATTATTTCTTTTTTTCTATAAAACTGTAACTTGAAATTAAATGGAATTCCAAATGCAGTAAGATTGATTGCAAGATCAGTGCAAAGGATATTGTACTGGAAATAAGAAACCACACTTTAGATTAGTTTTATTTTTATTTATTTGTTTATCTATTTATTATTATGTTATGTTAGTACATCATTAGTTTTTGATGTAGCATTTAAGGTTTATCATTTGCATGTAATGCCCAATGATAGATTGTCCTTAATTTTTTTTTTTTTTCCGTTTTATGGCCATCTTTTCCTGAATCTTAATCTCATGATTTGTTTTGACTTTCTTATATCTTATGTTTTTATTCTTAAATTTCCTTTTCTATTTATTGAAATGTTTTATCAAGCACTGTTTTCATATTGGGTACATGGAGAATAAACATATCTGCGAATGTCTTTATTTTGGCCTCATGACTGATTGTGTGTTTGGATAGGGAATTTCATGTACCCATTTATTTTGATTCAGAACTTTGAAACATTGCTCCAATACTCTCTAACATTCCACGTTGCCTGTAAGAGATCTGATGTTATCCTTACTGATGTTTCTTTATATATAATACCATTTTATCCTATCTGTGAACTTTTAGGAATTTTTAAAAAGATATTTATTTATTTATTTATTTATTTATTTATTTATTTGTCAGAGAGAGAGCGTAAGCAGGGGGAGCGGTAGGAGGAGGGAGAAGCAGGCTCCCTGCTCAGCAAGGAACCTGATGCTGGACCCTGGGATCGTGACCCGAGCTGAAGCAGGCAACCAATTGAGCCACCGAGGCATCCCTAAACTTTTAGGATTCTTTGTATGCCTTTGACATTCTGAAATTCCACAAGTCATATTCAGCTCTTCATCTTCTTAAATATGTCTAGTTCAGCATTTTGTGGCACAGGAAGATTTCTTTTTTCTCCTCTCTCCCAGGGCTCTCTTCCTACTGTTCTGGTTTTGTTCTCTATTCTCCCTGCCGACTCACCAAGATGGCCACTGCTAACTCCAGGCTTGCCCTGTGCTCATGGCTCAAGTCCCAGAAAAAATGACAAGACTCTTCCCCAATGCTTTAGGGAGAATTTCCTGGCTAGCCTCAGTTCATTTACTCTTCGCTTAATTGGCCATTGTGGCCAAGGTGTTAAGTACTTTGGTCAATTTACTTCTTACCACCTCTACTCCCCTAACTGTGGTCCAGGGCATTCTCATATCTTCTCCCGCTTACTGCAGTAGCCTCTAAACTGGCCTCTGGGTTTATGTCTTTGCCTCCTTCAGTCTCTTCTCAGTGCTGGAGCCAGAGCTGTTCACATGTGTGTCAGATCAAACCCTATAAAGCTTGCCTGCTTCACGTCAAGAAAAGCCAGAGTCTTCAGCAATAGCTCAAAGACCACCCACGATCCGCGTAAGCTGGCCTCCTGTGATCTCTCTGACCTCATTTCTCTCTCTCCCCATTGCACAGTCAACCTCTGCCATGCTGGCTTCCTTGCTGTGCCTTACATGCCTTACACATGCCAGACATGCTTTCAATCCCAGTTCGGGGCTCTGCCTTGGCAGCTCTCTGACCGTGATGGCTCACTCTTGGATTTCTACGGATTGCTTGCTTACCTCTTCCTGGTCGTCACTCAAATGTCACCGATTTAGTGAGACTGTTCCCATCCACGCATTTAAAATGACAACCCTCTGTAATACTCATCCCTATTTCATTTTTCTTCATTTATCTCCATCTCATATGTCATTTATTTTACTTATTTATCTTGTTAATTGTCTACTCCCATGAAATGTAAGGACAAGGAGATTTTATCTGTTCAGGGTTATATTTTTCAGGCTCTATTACTGTGCCTACTGCATGGTTAGTCAATAAATATTTGATAAATGAGCGAATGGTTGACAAACCTAAGCCATACTCTTGCTCCTGTTTTGGGGATGTGGGGCCATATGACTGACAGTTCAGTGGGGTGTGGGGAGAAGAAAAAGGAGCTGATCAGACAAAAATTAATAAAGCCCCCCAAAAGATCCTTCTGGTGAACATTGAGAAATGGGGTCTCTGCTAAAAGGGGATAAAATGAGTGGGTGGAATAAAGGAGCAGATTCTGAAACAGGATAGTAATTTTCTAACTTGTTTGATTTTGAATTTTGAGTGTATATAATTGTCCTTATATGTTACAATAATCTTGAAATATTAGGTAATTCTGCCTGAAGAAAACTTATGGGGAAATTTTTTTTTTCTTTCCTACATCATTTGTTTCCAATTGCAATTAGATTTTTACTCCCAGTGACCAATATATGAAAGAATAAGCTAGATTTGGGCAAAGAATATTTTACTTCTTTTAGGAGAGCAAATTGCAAAATGGGTTATCAGGCAATCTTTCTATATTAGATTTCTTCTTAACTGTTTGCCTGCATCCAAATAAAATTTTTGAAGTTAATTTCAGGCTGAATAATTGGCAGGCTAAGAGCTGTCACTCAGAAGTTTTTATTTGTATCTAACACTCCTTCCCCCTTAGTCAGTCTTGCTGGAGTTCTATTTTATTAACTTTTGTCCAAAGAACTAGTTTTATGTTTTATTAATCTTTCCCTTATATTCCTATTTCATTTCTTTCTGCCTTTATTTTTCCTATTTCTTCCTTGCTTTGCTACTTTGCTATTTTTCCAGTTTCATGTGTTGAGCTCTTAGCTTATTTGTTTTCATTCCCTTTTATATTCTAATAAATGTATTTAAGGTCTATATTTCCCTCCAAGAAATGTTTTAGTTACGTGCCCTAAGATTTTGATGTGTAGTGTTTTCAATGGTGATAAATTCCAAATATTTTCCATTTGATTTCCTTCAGGATTCAATTTTTTTTAGTAGTCTGAGATTTTGTTTCCAGACATATAGACATTTTAAATGTCTATTTTTTCACTGTTAATTTCTACAATTAAAGCACTATAGTCAGAGAATATCATCTGTGTTAAATCAATTCTGTGCAACTTATCAAGACTTCTGTTGTAATATAGTACTTTGTCAATTTTTGATAATATATCATGTATGTTGGGAATCTGTGTATTTTTTTTTAAGATTTATTTTTTTATTTATTTGACAGACAGAGATCACAAGTAGGCAGAGAGGCAGGCAGAGAGAGAGAGGGGAGAAGCAGGCTCCCCGCCGAGCAGAGAGTCCCATGCGGGGCTCGAGCCCAGGATGCTGGGATCATGACCTGAGCTGAAGGCAGAGGCTTTAACCCACTGAGCCACCCAGGCGCCTGATGTGTGTATTTCTTAATTACAGAATTCTGTGTATCTGAAATTTACTAATTTGTGTCATCTGCATTTCCATTTACTTATAGTCTGCATTGTTTTCTGAGAGATGGGTGCTATAATCCTCAACTGTAATTGTCAATTTATTTACTTCTTTTTCCAGTTTTATGAATTGTTGTTACTTGATGTATTTTGAGGCAATATATATATATATGTATATATATATATATATATTTATGAAGGTTATATTTTCTGGCTTTGATTTTTTTATTGACTTATAACATCTTTCTCTATTAAATGTATGTTTAACAATGCATGGTAAATATACATATATATGTATAAATTTTATATCTTCAGATATTAAAATTTTTACCACAGCTTGCATTTCCTTTAGGTTTGCCTGGATATCTGTTTCCATCTTTTTATTTTTAACCTTCCATATCCTTTTGTTTTCAGTTTTTCTTCTTTTTTAAAAAAGATTTTATTTTATTATTTGACAGAGAGAGACACAGTGAGAGAGGGAACACAAGCAGGGGGAGTGAGAGAGGGAGGAGCAGGTTTCCTGCTGAGCAGGAAGCCCTATACGATAGGATACAGGACGCTGGGATCATAACCTGAGCCAAAGGCAGATGCTTAATGACTGAGCCACCCAGGTTTTTCTTCTTTTAGATACACATTGTTAGATCTTTGTTTTTAAAATAACTTTTATTTTGCAATATAACATACATTATGTTAAAATATAAATACAGAAGAATGTACAGACAAATTTGAATATCTCAGTGACTTATCATAAAGCATAAATTCCAGACTACGGGAGTCAAGAAATAGAATACCATTAGGGCTCCTGGGTGGCTTAGTTGGTTAAGTGTCTGACTTTGGCTCAGGTCAAGAGCTCAGGGTCCTGGGATGGAGCCCTGCATTGGACTCCTTGCTTAGTGGGGAGTCTGCTTCTCCCTCTCCTTCTGCCCCTCCCCCATACTTATACTTTCTTTCCCTCTCTCTCAAATAAATAAATAAAATCTTAAAGAAAAAAAAAA
>ML110391.1:0-21890 GCA_003697995.1 Taxidea taxus jeffersonii | reverse complement strand
AAAAAAAAAAGAATACTATCAGAACTCTAGAATCTCCTCTTGTGCCCGTTCCAATAAATCCTTGCCATCTTCCTAAAGGTTACCACTCAACTTCCATTTGAGGTAACTCATTACTTCCTTGCATTCCTTTATAGTGTTATGACCTAAGTGTACTTTACTAAACCCTATGGCCTAGTTTTGCCTGTTTATATTCTTTAGTGTCTGGCTTCTTTCTCTCTATATTATGTGACTGTGAGTAGAAGTAGTTTTTTCCTTTCTATTGCTAAGCAGTGTTCCACTGTGTGACTATACCAAAATTTATCTGCTTTCCTGTTGGTGGATATTTGGGTTGTTTTGAACATTCTGGCTATTACTAATAAAGCTGCTAGAAGCATTGTTGCACATGTGTTCACTGTACAGGTGCATGCATATCTGACACGTGCATCTACAGGAAAATTTATGGATCATAGACTCTGCATGGGATCCGCTTTGGCAGATATCGCTAAATAGACTTGCAGAGTGGTTGCCCCAACTGACACTCCCAACAGCAGTGTTCGAGAGTGTTTTCATTGGCTTTGCAATGTTGCTGACACCTGGTATTGTCAGTCTTCCAAAATTTCATGATTGTGGCAGTTTTGCCTTGCAGTTCCCTATAAAGGAGCAGAGCCCCTTCTCTTATGTATTTGGTTAATTGATATCCTCCTTTGTAAAATGGCTCTTAAGTTTTTCCCCATTTTTCTCTTGGGTTTTTTTTTTTTTTTGCTTGTTTCTTATTGATTGTAAGACTCCTTCCCATATTCTGGTGTAGGGTTGAACAGGTTATATGTATTGCACATGTCTTTTCTCATTCATTTATTTGCTTTTACCATCCCTAATGCTGTCTTTTGGTGAGTGGAAATTCTTAATTTCAGTGTGTTCCAATTTATGAAGCTTTAACTTTCTGGTTAGAGCCAGTGGGGAAGTGGATGTGTTTTCAATAAATGATACTCAAACAGTTGGTTATTAACTTAAAAAAATGAAACTACTCTTATCTGAAGCTATGATCAAAAATCAATTGTACATAAAGGGGCACCTGGGTAACCCAGTTGGTTGTGTTGAACTCTTGGTTTTGGTTCAGGTCATGCTCTCAGGGTTATGAGATTAAGCTCCGTGACAGGCTCTGTGCTCTGCTCAAATTCTACTTGAGATTCTCTCTCTCCCTCTTCCCCTACTCCCCTCCCTAAAAATAAATAAATCCTAAAAAAAAAATCACTTGTAAGTAAATTGTCAATCTAATATGAAAGGTGGACAATGAAAGTTCTAGAAGAAAAGTTAGACTAATATTCTTATGACCATAAGATAGTAACATCAACAGCAATTTAAAAACACTAACCATAGTCATCTTTACATGTCAAGTATTGTAAACTAATTAATGAACATGACATATCTTTCCATTTATTTAGCTTTTCTTTAATTTATTTCAATAATGTTTCATAGATTTACAGATTTTTTTCATAGAAGTATTACACATCTTTTGTTAGATTCATTCCAACATATGCAAAATTTAATGATATTGCTGAATATGCATTTTCTTAAAAATTTAATTTTCATGCTATTTGTTGCTGGTATATAGAAATGATATTGATTTTTACATATTGGCCTTGTAGCTAGCAACCCTTCTATGTCCACCCTTTAGTTTTAATAATTCTTGTGTAGGTTCTTCTCCACATGTAATACTGTCTGAAAGTACTGACAGTTTTAATTTCTTATATTTAATCATTATAATTCTTAAAATTTTTTATGAGACCTTCTCATACAATGTGGTTGAATGATGGTGAACATCTTTGGCTTATTCCTAATATTAAAGAAAAAGGTTTCAACATTTCATCAACAAACAGGTGACAGAGGAAATAAGGACCACTTTACTTATTGAAAAATGGTGGAGTAAGGACCTCTTTGTTTTGCCCATGATAGGATTTGGGAAGGGTTAGGTTTGCTGCTCCTCTCTGATCCACCTGGTTTTAGCTGGAAGGGTTGGGAGGAGAATCTACTTCTTAGATCACTTTTTCATCTACATACACATCTAGAGCTTTGGCATTTTTGGCTGCTTCTTCTGCGCATGGTGCGTCACCTTCCTGGGACTATCCACATGAGTTTTTATGACATGGCCATCTCAGAGAAATCAGACTTTATAAATTGTCCTGCCCCTCCCCCCCAATAAGCCTATTTCTTTCAGATCTAAAATCCTGACTCTGAGTCTCTGAGGTCATATAAACTGCAATTAAACATATCTAGTTAAAAACAATTTCTAATCTAAACTCAGGCATAACCAAATTTCTGTATTAGGGGGTAAAGAAAAAATAGGTGATTCCTTGTTTTTTGTGACGGCAGACTTTTACTTTTGAGGTTAGATGATGTTATCTAGGGTGGTGGAAGGGAGACAGGGGCACATGTGCGTTGACTGTGAGGAGGTGGGCATCGAGCTGTGTAGGTAAGGTGTGAGTGAGAAAGGCAGTGTGAGGTAACAAGGCTGGGCGCGCCACAGGAAGCTGGCTGGGAAAAAAAAAGTCTTTGGCTTCACTGAATTAAAAACAAGAATAAAACAAACCAAAGACAAATGGAAAATCTCACACACAGAGTCTAGAAAGGAATGGAAACAGAAACATAATCACACATGTGTTCAGGAAAAGGTGAACTGAGGTGTATGGCCAATTACAGTCTACTCTAATTTTTGTGTGACTTTTCAGGACTTTATGCAGTAAGATCGTCTAATTAAAAAACAAATAGAGGAGCAAACATTTCCTTTAGAAAGAAACACAAAGCATTCTTTTGTAACATTTAAATGTCTCCGTTTAGAACTCTAGTAGTTAAAAAAAAATGCCCTATCGAAATCAAAAGAATGTAAAATAGGGAGTCCAATGCAGTTTCAGTCTTTGGTCTCTAGCTAAGATAGTGTACTTGCATGTTGGGCCACTAGGTGTCTCTTTGCATACGTGTTATGATTCCAGCCAGAGAAAGCTGACCTCTTCTTAAAGGAAATTGTTCCCGTGAATTGTGTCAATAAATGTTTCAATTTGAGGGGCAAAATTCTGGTACTTACACCAGGGTGGTTGGCAGGCTGGTAGGATAGAACCTGCCCATTTAGGATGATGACCAAGTGGTCATTTCTGAACAAAGTCTTGGCAAAGATACTCAATTCCCAAACAAGCTGTGTTTGGCTCTCCAATGTCTCTTTCTAGGAGCTCTAGTCCTTCCTGATCAGATCCTTCAGAATTACCATCTGCGGTCTCCTATGGTCCTTGGAGTACAAGGTATCAATTACTTTGAGTCACATAAGCCCCCTCTGAATTGTCCAGATTTGGTAAACAATTTACACCCTCTCTTTCATCCTGCAAGAATGTAATGAGATTGGCTGTTTGCAGAAAAATTAAGCATGTGGTTGAGGAGAAGCTGACAAGTCAAAGATTATTATAAGAGACAACGCTGCTAAAATTCAAAGGGCCCTGAGCCTGGGGTCTGAAGACCCGAGTTCAGATTCTGACTGTATAGCATGCTAGCTGTGGAATGTAGGTGGTCTCCCTCCTCTGTATGTTAGTTTCTTTCTAAAAGGTGATGTTACTTTACAGAGTTGACATGCCGATTAAGAACAGTTTGCAATAATTCTGCCAAATATCATGGTAAGAGCCTCTAAGAGAAGTCACCCTATTCTTAAAAATTTTTTTCCAGTTTTTTTTTTTCCTGAGAAATAAATGACAACATCACTGTATAAGTTCAAGGTATACAGCATGATGGTTTTTGTTTTTTTACTGAAATATGATTGATGTATAAAGTATTCATTTCAGGTGTACCACATAATAATTTAATACTTATATACATGATGAAATGATCATCATGATGTCTAGTTACCATCTGTCACCATACCATCTTATTACAGTATTGTTGACTGTATTCTCTGACAGTTTGATTTACATATATTACAAAATGATTACTCAAATTGCTCCAGTAAACATCCATCTTACATAAATACAGTAAAAAAAGAAAAGAACAAAAGAATAAAGGAAAAAAATTTCTCCTTGTGATGAGAACTGTTAGAATTTACTTTTAACAACTTTCCCGTACGTCATGCAACGGTGTTAGCTAGTCATCATGGTGTACCTTATTTATCTTACAACAGGAAGTTTGTACTTTTTGGCCACTGTCCTCCAATTCCCCCTCCCCCAATCCCTGCTTCTGGTAACCACAGGCCTGATCTCTTTCTCTATACGTTTGCTGTTTTTTTTTTTGTTGTTTTTTTTTTCTTAGATTCACATATAAGTAAAATCTTGTCTTTCTCTCTCTGACTTTACTTTGTGTAACACTTTCAAGATCCATCCATGTTGTTCCAAATAGCAGGATCTCCTTTTTTTTATGGCTGAATAATGCTTCATTGCATATCTATAGGCACCCAAACTTCTTTATCCATTTATCTATTTATGGACATTTAGGTTGTTTCTGTGTCTTGATTATTATGAATAATACTATGAACATAGGGGTGCTAATATCTTTTCAAGTTAATGTTTTGATTTCCTTCATATAAATACTCAGAAGTGGAATTGCTAGAACATATGGTAATTCTATTTTTAATTTTTGAGGATCCTCCATACTGTTTTCCTTAGTGGCTGCACCAATTTACATTCCTACCAACAGTGTACAAGTGTTCCCTTTTCTCCACATCCTCACCAACATCTGTCATCTTTTGTTTTTTTGATGATGGATGGCTATTCTAACTGATATGAGGTGATAGCTCATTGTGTGTTTTTTTTTTAAGATTTTATTTATTTATTTGACAGACAGAGATCACAAGCAGGCACAGAGGCAGGCAGAGAGAGAGAGAGAGAGAGAGAGAGAGAGAGAGAGAGAGAGAAGGAAGCAGACTTTTCTCCATTGAGTATCCTTGGCTCTCTGGTCAAATATTGGTTAGCTGTATATGCTTGGGTTTATCTCTGGTCTCTCAATTCAATTCTGGTGGTCTATTTGTCTATTTTTGTGTCATCACTATCGTGTTTTGATGAGTATAGTTTTATAGTACAGCTATACTGTACTATATACAGTATAGTACTGTATATAGTATCACACCAACTTCAAGTGAAGTTAGGGAGTGTGATACTTCCTGCTTTGTTCCTTCTGAAGATTTCTTTGGCTAGTTGGGGTCTTTTGTGTTTCCATATAAATTTTAGGGGTGTTCTTTCTACTGTAAAAAAATGCCATTGGAATTTTGATAGGGATTGCATTCAATCTATAGATGGCTTTGGTAGTATTGACATTTTAACGATATTAATTCTACCAGGCTGTGAAGACAGAATACCATTCTGCTTATTTGTATCTTCAATTTCTTTTTTCAATGTCTTATAGTTTTCAGTTTATAGCTCTTTCACTCTTTAAATTTATTCCTAAGTATTTTATTGTAAATGGGATTAATTTATTCCTCTTCCAGAAACTTTGTTGTAGTATATAGAAACACTTCTGATTTTTTTTTTTTTTGCAACAGTTTTATACCAGTTTTGTATCCTGCAACTTTACTAAATTCATTGATTAAATGTAACAGTTTTTTGGGGGTCGAGTCTTTAGGATTTTCTTTATACAAAAGTATGTTGCCCACAAATAGAGACAGTTTTACTGTCTCTTCCAATTCTGATACATTTTATTTCTTCTTCCTTTTTTTTTTTTTCTGACTGATAGCTCTAGATGGGACTTCCAGTACTATGTTGAATAGAATTGGTGAGAGAGAGCACCATTGTTGATCTTAGAGGAAAAGCTCTCATCTTTTCACCTTTGAGCATCATGTTAGCTGTGGGCTTGCCATATATGACCTTTATTATATTGAATAATGTGCCTTCCATGTATAATTTGTTGAGTTTTTATTTTGAATGGATACTGAATTTTGTTTACTTTTTCTGTGTGAATTGAGATGATCATATGGTCCTTTTATTAATGTGATGCATTATATTGATTGGGACACTATTGATTTGAACTATCCTTGCATCCTAGGGATAAATCTCACTTGATCATGGTGAATAATCCTTTTAATGTGTCGCTAAATTTGTTTTGCAGTATTTTATCGAGAATTTTTGCATCTAAATTCATCAGGGATATTGGTTTGTAGTTTTCTTTTCTAGTTGTGTCCTTTTCTGGATTGGTATCAGGATAATCCTAGCCTTGTGAAATCATTTTGAGAGTCTTCCATCCTCTTCGAATTTTTGGAAGAGTTTGAGAAGGATTAGTGTTGATTCTTGAAGTGTTTAGTGAAAGTCACAAGTGAAGCCATCTGGTCCTGGGCTTTTCTTTGTTGGGACATTTTTTTTATTACTGATTCAAATATCCTTACTGGTAACTAACTGTTCTATTCAGATTTTCTATTTCTTCCTGATTCAGTCTTGGTAAGTAGTATTTAAAAATTTTTCCATTTCTTCTAGGTTGTCTGGTTTATTGGCCTATAGCCTCTTCATAATAGCTTCTTACTATCCTTAATATATCTGTAGTGTCAGTTGAAATGTCTCCTTTTTAATTTATAATTTTGTTGATTTGAGTCTTTTCTCCTTTTTTTTCTTGCTTAGTCTAGCTAAGGGTTTGTCAATCTTATCTTTTCAAAGAATCAACTGTAAGTTTGGTTAATATTTTCCATTGTTTTTCTCTTCTCTGTTTCATTTATTTCTGCCCTAACTGGTGTTATTTCTGCTCAGTTTGTCCTTCTTTTTCCAGTTCTTTAAGATGTAGAATTAGATTATTTATTTGGGATCTTTCTTGCTTTGTATGACAGGCGTTTATTGCTATGAACTTCTCTCTTAGAACTGTTTTTGCTGCATCCCATAAGTTCTCGCATGTCATATTTCCATTTTTGGAAACTTAATTTCCCCTTCAATTTCATCTTTGGGCCATTGGTTGTTCAGGAGAGTGCTCTTTAATTTTCATGTGTTTGTAGATTTTCCAGTTTTCTCTTGTTACTGATTTCTAGTTTCATGACATTGTGGTCAGGGAAGATACTTAGTATCATTTCAGTCTTCTTGAATATGTTCAGACTTGTTTTGTGGCCTAACATATAGTCTATCCTAGAAAATATACTATGTGTGCTTGAGAAGAATGTGTATTCTGCTGTTGTTAAATAGAATGTTATCTATATATCTGTTAGGTCCATTAGTGGTGTTCCAATCTGCTGTTTCCTTATTGATTCTCTGTCTGGATGACTCATACACTGTTGAGAGTGGGGTATTAAAGTCCCCAACTATTATTGCTTTACTGTTCATTTCTTCTTTTAGTTCTGTTGGCTTTGCTTTATATGTTTAGGTGCTCTGATGTTGGGCAGATACATATTTACAATTATCATGATGTGTTGATGTGTGGAACCCTTAATCAGTACATAATGACCTTCTTTGTCTCTTTTACCTATTTTTAGTTTAAAGTCTATTCTGTCTGATAGAAGTATAGCTTTCCTTGGTTGGTTTTTTTTTTTTTTTTTTTTTTTTTTGGTTACCATTTACTTGAAATGTCTTTTTCCATCTTTGCTCTCAGTCTAGGTGTGTCTTTAAGGCTAAAGTGAGTATATTGGATGCAGCATATTGTCGGATCTTGTTATTATATATTCAGCCATTCTATGTCTTTTGATGGAAGATTTTAATCCTTTTGCATGTAAAATAATTATTGATAGATAAAGACTTATTATTGTGATTTTGTTAATTGTTTTCTGGTTATTTGTTAGATCCATTGTTCCTTGTTTCTTATTCTATTGTCCTTTTCGTGTGTGCTTTGATGTCTTGTGGTATCCATATGCTTTGACATCTTTATCATTTCTTTTTGCATGATTATTACAAAATTTCCCCTTGCAGTTAGCATGAGGCTTACCTAAAATATCTTAAACTTATAACACTTTATTTTAATTTGGTAATGAATTAACTTCAATAGACTTTGTATACTTTACATTTTTATTTCTTATCCCTCTCACATTTAGGTTATTGCTGTTAGAATTTACATGTTAGATTGTGTAACTAATAATAGATTATTGTGTTTGTGGTTATTTTGCTACATTCATTTTTTAAAATTTTAAACTAGAGTTGTGAGTTAGGCACCATTATTACCATACTGCAAAATCTAACTAAGACTATATATGTACTGTTACCAATGAAATTTATACTACCTTTTTCTATTTTTATGCTTTTAATTAGTGTTCTTTCTTTCCTACTCAAAGAACTGACTTTAGCATTTCTTGTAAGGAAGGTAGGTTGTAATGAACTCCCTCAGTTTTTGTTTGTTTGGGAAGTCTTTATCCCTCTTCCTTCTGAAGGACAGGTTCACAAGGTATAGAATTCTTGGTTGATAGTTTCTTTCAATATTTTGAATATGTCATCCCATTCCATGGGGGTTCCCTTGTATATAACTTCTCCCTTTTGTCTTGCTGCTTTTAAAATTCCTTGTTTTTGACTTTTGACAATTTAATTATAATGTGTCTTAATGTAGTGTTATTTGGGTCCAACCTATTTGGGATCCCTTGGGACTCATGGATCCAGATGTCTATTTTTTTTCCACCAGGTTCAGAAAGGTTTTCACCATTATTTCTTTAAATATACCTTCTATCCTTTTCTCTTTCTCTTCTTTTTCTGGAATTCTCTAATGCAAATACTTTTATTATTATTTTTTTGTTTGTTTGTTTTGTTCTATAATTCCCACAGGCTTTCTTCATTCTTTTTTATTTTTCTCTTCTGACTGGATAATTTCATGTCCTATCATGCAGCTCACTGATTCTTTCTTCTGCTTTGCTGTGTCTACTTTGGAAACTCTATCAAATTCTTCAGTTCAATTATTATATTTTTCAACTTGAGAATTTCTTTCTTTATTCTTTAGTTCTTTTTTATGGTTGGTATTTCCTTCAAACTTCTCATTTTGTTCATGAATTGTTTTCTTAATTTTGTTTACTTGTCTATCTGTGTTTTCTTATAGTTCACTAAACCTTCCAAAAAGGATTATTCTGAATTCTTTGTCTTGCCGTTCATAGATATCCATTACTTTTTTTTTCTTCAAGTTTTTATTTTAATTCCAGTTAGTTAACATACAGTGTAACATTAGTTTCAGGTGTAGGATTTAGTGATACCCATTTCTTTAAGGCCAGTTATTAGAGCTTTATCAGTTTCTTCTGGTGGTGTCACATATAGCTGATGTGTGTGTGTGATCCTTATTTCTTTATGTTGGTATTTGTGCATTTCAGTAGTGGGGTTCCTTTCCCAAACTTAACAGGTTTACTTTGGCAGAGGCAGTTTTTCACCATTTATCTCAGTTTGGGTTTCTAGGTGTGTCTTCTAGTAATGTCTTTGGGCAGGTGAGACCAACTATTGTCTGTTTTTGAGTGAGGCAACTGTTTGAACTCTGATGATGGAGATGGGGTGTGTGCTACTTTCATAGAGAGAAAATATGATTATTATTCTTGTAGAATAAAGAATAATCGAGTAGAGAAACTTAAGGGTGCAAATTGTAGAAAAGTAAGGGCCATCCCTTGCCATTCTTGTCTGGTCCATCTTAGAGCACTGCAACTGCTTACTCCCATAAACTGGAGTGAAGGCATGTGTCATTACTTAGGGGCTGCCATTGTAGAGAACTGGGGTGTGCTCCTGAGTCAGACTGTAGTGGACATAATAATTAATAAATTTTTTTTTTAGAGGCTCCCAGTGTTTCCTGTGGCTCTATGATAGGCTCGTGACCCTTCCCCTACTTCATGTAGCATCTTTGTGCTAGTCTAAACCTTTGAGGAGGTTCCTTGGGTTTCAGTCACAAACCTCTTAGATTGGACCAAAACACACAGCTAGATTGAATCTTAGAATGACTGGATTTTTAAAAAAAGATCTTATTTATTTATTTGACAGACAGAGATCACAAATAGGCAGAGAGGCAGACAGAGAGAGAGAGAGAGAGAGGAGGAAGCAGGCTCCCGGCCGAGCAGAGAGCCCTATGCAGGGCTCAATCCCAGGACTCCGAGATCATGACCTAAGCCGAAGGCAGAGGCTTAACCCACTGAGCCACCCAGGTGCCCCAGAATGACTGGATTCTTGAAGTTTCTGGGATCTGTCACTGGCCTAGGAAAGGAGGCAGGTATCATGCAGGTTTTATCTGCATTGTTGTACAAGGCTGCTGCTAGTGTGTAAGTTTGTGTGTGTTTATGGGGGTGTGCAAATCTGTTTTGGGGGATCCCTGCCTATAGAATAAATTGAATAGCCAAAGTCAGCATGCTAGCCTAATTCTGGAAGGCCTCTGGGAGGAATCACTTACAGGGCTGGCATTATGGAATTTAAAATAATCGTGGGAACACAATCAGCCCCACAGACATGAGTCTCTTCTGGCATCTAGTCAACTCTATGAGCTGGGGAAGGGAAAGTGCTTCATTTGGGAGCCATGGGCCCAGGATGATCTGCCATGGCCCCACTGGGAGATCAGCAAGGCTCTGTCACTTGCCTGAGCCCTAAGGGCATGCTGGGGTGCAGACCATAATCTTTGAAGTTTTGGGCTCTGGAAGCTCAGAGAAGAGCCAGAGAGCCCTGCAGTCCAGGGACACAAAGGAGTTTTGTGCCTCCCTGAGGGGCATAGCCAACAGCCACTTGTATTTGGTGCAGGTTCTTCTGGGAGGTAAAAGAGGCAGATTGCTCAGGATGTCTTACAGTTTGCCACTTGCTTGTTACCATGGAAAAATGGTCCCTTGGGAGCAGAGATTGACATGATTGGCTGAAAGAGAAGCTTTCCTTGCTTAGATTTGTAGATTTTCCTGTCTAAGCCTTGATTGTCAGGACTGAGTTGCATCCCGTGGGGATATAAGAAGGACAAGTGAGAGAGAGGTCTGCCAGTCTCTTTAGATGATGTATCGCAGTATTTTAGTGGTGTTGAAAATAAAGTAATTTTAATCATCATAGTTTCTGTTTAAAAAAAGCCGTGGCTCTGAAAACCATCTGTCAGTTCATCCTCAAAGTGGAGCGAGAGCAGAAATGTAGCAAAATGAGTGGAGAAGTTAACAATAAGAAAAAGAAAATATATGATAGAGAAAGAAAGAATAAGATGTTTAAAACATGCAGGAAATAGATTGGAATCAGGATGACAATAAAGCTTAAATTTAAAAGAAAAGATGGGGGCATCTGGGTGGTGCAGTAGGTTAAGCATGTGGCTCTTGATCTCAACTCAGGTTGTGATCTCAGGGGCATGACCTCAGGGTCGTGATATCAAGTCCAGCATGGAGCCCCAGGTTGGGCTCTGTAGTGAGCATGGAAAGTGCTTGAGTTTCTCTCCTTCTCCTTCTACCCCTCCTCACTGGAATAAATAAGTAAGTCTTAAAAAAAGAAAAAGAAAAAAATCAAGATAATTTGATTAAGCCATTTTTCCTCTCATGAATTTCTTGAACCAAGTAACAATTACAGACCATTCCCCCCATACATCACTGTGTATGTGCTCACAGGGGGGTTATCTTGTGTTTTGCTTCCTTCTCTCTTCCTCTGCCTTAACAAGAGATCTTCTGCTAATTGGCTAAATTAGTGGATTATTTCCTGTCATTTGCTTTTATATGTGAGCAAAGATGGATTTTCTCTCTTGCTTCCCATGGCATTGCTTTGACGGACTACCATGTAACAGAAGATGCTTGCTTATGGTTCTCATTTCTAGTTAAGTTTGTTACCACACGTATCATGTGCTTTTTGATGCCTGAGCCTTCTGCCTCTAGAGTGACCAGCATTTTCTATTTCCTCTTTAGCTCTAGTTCCTGGATTAAAAATAATGCACATTGTTTGCCTCTGTTCATGGACTTTCTATAAATTTGTTTGCTGCTCGGAGAATGTCTTGTCAAATGCTAGTGTTGTTATTTTAAAGGATAAGCATGTTATGAATTAATATGTGGGTTTTAAAAATTTTAGTTCAGGGCTGTCTAGCTCTGTTCAAAAGAAAAAGAATAAATCTAGGTCATAGTTTATTCCACCTGAAAAACTATCTTTAAATCACACACAAAAAAATTGTCTTTTTAAAAAAAAGTTCTTATTTAAATTCCAGTTAGTTAACATACAATGTAATATTAGTTTCAGGCGTACAACATAGTGATTCAGCTGTCCCATATAATGCCCACTGCTCACCTAAATCGTCTTCTTTTCAAAAACCTTTAAAACTAGACATGGTGCTTATTTTGTCCCATTATCCTAAAGATTACCAGGTCTAGAGGGGGATAATCAAGGCAGTTGCTTTTGGAACAGTAGCACCAATAACTGCCCTTAGTGAATTTCTTTCTTTGTTCTTTAAAAAAAAAGTACCAATTATAATAGCAATTGCCTTCTTTATCAATAGAACATTGGTTGCATGTTGATGTTCTGGTTTATTTTCTGGTTTTAAAATGATAGAAGACCAGAGTCGATATTTTTAACTTAACTAAATTGCTAAATAGTTTCTAAAATATATTGCTAAAATAATCTTGCATTTTGTTTGTGCCTAAAACAAAGTAGAATGATTCTTCATTGATGTACTAGTCAGCTTGGGCTTCTATATCAAAATACCATAACTGGGTGCCTTGTCAATGACACACATTTATTTGTCATAATTCTGAAGCCTGGGAGTTCAATATCATGGGACCATCATGGTTGATTTCTCATAAGAGATTTCTTCTGGGTTGCAGACTGCCCACTCCTCTTGTCTCTTCACATGGTAGAAAGGGAGCTAGTTAGCTCTCTGGTCTTTTTTAAGGGCCTTAATCTCATTTATGAAGACTCCACTGTCATGACCTAATCAGCTCCCAAAGGCCTCACTTCCAAACATATCACAGGGGGATTAAATTTCAACCTGTGAATTTTGGGAGGGGGTGGGGAACACAAACATTCAGTCCCTAACAACCAGTATGTATTAAGGGACTTATCGTCTTTGAAATTAGCTTTATTATCCATTTGGTAATGAAATGGGGTTTCTGCTTTTTAGTTGCAGAGCTTATCAGGAATACATTTGTTTTCATTTCACAAACTTATAAACAGTATTTGCAGCCTCACTGTTTTGGCTGAGTCTCATGTGGTGGTGTGTTAAGGAATTGTTTTTTTAAAGAAGATAACTGTCCTAAATGGGACTGAGAAAATTATTCCTTTAAATCCTTAAACTCTGAAACAAGGCACCGGAAATGTCTCTAGGAGAGTAGGTTAGAGAGTTTAATCAACCTTGAAGAGTAAAAGCTATTTTATTTAATGAAACCTGTTATCACACTTGCTCACATCCTATAGTTGTGTGCTAATTCCATCAGGAAGAATAGTTTTCTATAACAAAGCCATTTCCAGGTAATTGCTCCTATTCAAGATAATTGCTACCACTTGGTGAACACGCATCAGGTCTTGCAGGTTTCTCATACGATATTTCATTTAATTCTCACAAAATCCCCGAGCTGGTTATTATTTCTGTTTAACATATGTGGTGTCTATTATGCAGGCAAATTAAGCGATTTTAATAAGTTTCCACATTTAACAAGTAGCAGAGTGAAATGTTTGACCCCAACCCCTGTGTGGGTAGTAGTTTTGAAACATATTATTTTGGTTGTCTACCCAGAAAGTAATTTGGAAGCCCTATGTGCTCCCCAACACCTTACATTGTAACCTAGAGTTTTTATTGTATGTTTGTTTAAATAATCGCAAAAGATGCCATTTCGGACATAGGATAAATCTTGATAGTAAAAAGGTTATATTTCTTTTTAAATATAACCTATGTGATAGAAATAGCACAGAGATTTGGTATGTCACATATACATATATATATTTTAGAAAGTTATCTTTGGACTTTTAATTTTACATTACTCTATTTTCTTCCCCCGTGGAACTCATATTTTCATTCTACTACTCCATGGGTTTTTATCCAATTATTATAGATAGATAGATAGATGATAGGTAGATAGATAGGTATAGGTAGATATATTTGCTTCAAAAACTTTCATTGATGAGTTTATTTTATTTCAGCAAAAAATACATACTTAAATGGAAACTGATTTAATTTTTGTGTGTGACACAATTCTTTAAGCCATATAAGATTTCATTTGGAGTGGGTTATCATTATCGTTATTATTAGTATCCAATTTAACAACATGAATATGCTATTTTGACAAATAATGGTTAATGCAAGAGGTACATATTTTTATTGAGAATGCATCATTTGATGAGATATAGATGAGGCTTTTCCCCTAATGATGGAACTACTTATAGGTGAATAATATTTATTGCTGGAACGAAAGACTTCAGACCAAGTTTTCATCCTTTTGTTGCTTCCTATGTGTGTGAAGACTTAAAATTGTTGTTCATATGAGATGGAAATGAAGCACATTTGAACCCCGTCCAAGTATATGCCAAGTACCTCATGTGATCTATCACAACTGCTTTTAATAATTAACAATCAAAATAGATTTTTCTTTAATTTTGTTGGAAGCAAAGAATCAGAAACATCTTGATTTATGAAAGTTATTTTTGCCTTGTCATCAGGTTCTTATACATTTTTAATTCTTGGGAATTATACAGAAAGACTATAAAAAATCCTTTATCAAGACATAAAGTAACTACTCCTTCCTTTAACTCTTTACTTATGGGCAACTTACTTAAACTGATATTCTCAGGGTTGGGAATAAGGCAAAATTATTATCAAGACACCTTCATCAGTGTCATTATTATTTTTTCATTAATTGCTTTCATTGTGTGCCTTATAAATATTTTTATCAAAATCTTGGAGCTACATGTTTGGCTTATCAACATATAGATAACATGTGCTCCATAACATGGTTAGCCAAGCTGGTTTTCATTATCTAAGCAATAAGTAAACGTATTTACATTATCTCCATAACCACCATTTCACTTCTTAATTCTTTTGGATTATGGCTATGAGCTTTTTGGAAAGAGGAGAGGCAAGAGCTAAATTGTTTTGATGATTTTTCTGCTCAAATTATCTTTGAATCATTTTGGTGAAATTTCCAATTTCATATATGTTCACTACTTCAAGAAATAAAGTACTGAAACTCTAAAATTATTAAGTAAACACTCACATATAGCCTCTACAATAGCACATCCAGGCCTATGTATCCTCGTCCCCTTATTCTTCCCTGTCTACACTACTGATCTCATATCGTTTCTATGCATTTGCTCTTTGACTTAGAGAAGGCCGACATCAACAGTCTCCTTTCCATATCCTGCAGATTGGGAAGGAGAGTTCTAGAAGCATATTCCTGACAGCACTATCCCCCTAAACAAAAAATTTGGAATTCATAGGTTTTGTTTATGGAAACTCATCTATAGTCTAGTGTTTATACTAGCTTGTTTTCTTAATTCATTTACTCAACAAGTTGAGTAAACCCGGTGAACAAAGACTGGGGATACTGTGATAAATGAGTGAATAAGATAAGACACAGAACCTGCCTTCAGGTAACTTTTACTAAACTGGGGAGTCAGGATGAAAGAACTAATTGTAACATTAATAATTCAGTACAATTATGAGAACTTCTATGAATAAAAGACAAGAGGCTTCCCAAAGGGGATTGATCTCTCATAAGAACTGTGGAAAGCTTTCTTGACTAAATGACATTTGGTTTAAGGGCTGAATTAGATGGTACTGATAAACCATCTTGGGTGCAGGCTGTTGAAGAGCATGCACAAAGATCCATGTATAAACATTAAATTAAATTAAATTAAATTAAATTAAATTAAATAAAAAAGAAACCCCATGAGTCAGGAAAGAAAGAGACATAGAAATTATCCAAGGTGGGGCTAGAGAGGAGGCAGAGGCCAAGCAGAGCCTTCCTTAATAGATTTTCATGCTTTAGTCTTTATCTCAAGATTCACTGGCAATTGTAGAGATTTAAGGAAAAAGATGAATAGTTTAATGGGCATTGAAAAACATTGCTCTGGTCAAGAAAGCAAACCAGGACATCAGCTGGGATGTTTCTACAATGGTCCAAGAGAGAGGTGCCTTTGACAATAGTGGTTGCAATGGGTGTAGACAAGTGAACACACCTAAGAGATTGTTAGGAGGTTAAGGGATACAATATGTACAAGGGAAATATTCCATACAGCCAAAGGAAGGCTTGATATGCGTGACTAGAGCAGTGTGTTGTCAACAAACCCCAATGCTTACTAGAAAATTAGAGATGAATTTTTTTTTTTGTCTTCCATTATCTTCTGTCATTTTTACTTATTTTACTGTTAGAAATCTGGCTGAGCAAAGGGATTCAGAATTCCACTGAAATAATAATTTTCTGATGGACTGATCTATTAATTAAAAAAAAATCATTGGTAACTCTTGCCTAAGCTGTGTGGTTCACTTGGATAGACCCTGGGGCATGGAGAAGACTGGTCTTGGCCTCTACCTTTGACATTCTCATCTTCCAACCAGGGAGACCTGTCTACAGCATCATGGTACATAGAATACCATGGCCATTAGGAACGATGTCCTGTAGGAGACTTTGGGGGAGTGAGGTGCTATTAAGAGAACAGACAGTCAAGTCTGGGCTTGAATTTAGAAATATCCATTTACTCACTTCTTCCTCTAAGTTGCCTATGTTGTCTCACCTAAGACGTGGGAGTAATAATAGGGGATTATTCTTAGGTAGTTCTAATAATCCTATGGCACAATACATGAAAATCATCAATTGGCAGAGGATGTAGTAATGGCTTAATAAATACAATAGATGTAGCTATTCTATTGTTCTAGGGAAGGGGCTGATTAGCCCTTTGAGTCAGGAAAATTACACAGCAATGCTTTATATCACATTTAAAGGGTATATATATGGGGCGCCTGGGTGGCTCAGTGAGTTAAAGCCTCTGCCTTTGGCTCAGGTCATGATCCCAGGGTCCTGGGATCAAGTCCTGCATCGATCTCTGCTCAGCAGGGAGCCTGCTTCCTCCTCTCTCTCTACCTGCCTCTCTGCCTACTTGTGATCTCTATCTGTCAAATAAATAAATAAAATCTTAAAAAAAATAAAGGGTATATATAGCTGACATTTACTTTAATAAGTTAGTGCTAAAGAAATAAAATTTTTATGACAATGAACTAATTTATTGAATATTTATTATATGTTGGGTACTACTCTGAGTATTATAAAGATATTTTCTAACTTTATTTTTCTCTGAACCTAAGAAAGAAATACTATTACTATGTTCATTTCACATGTGAGAGTCCTGAGGTCCCAAAATATTTGTTACTTGCCCAAGATTACATAGTAAATTGCTAACCTGAGATTTAAATCCAGTTCAGACCAATCCAGAGCTTTGCTCTTAACTTTTAAATGTTTACAAGCTTCTTTACCTGAAAGTGCTGCTGAATTCAAACCATTTTTTACTTATTAGGTATTTGTTCAATCAACAGACATTCAAAATATATTGCTATAATAAGTCAATAAAATATTTATAGCATTTTATTAGAACATTTTTATTTTAAAAATAAATACTTATTGTAGGAAATACATACATAAGGGAACAAATAATACATTATTGGTTATTCCAGTTCTCATAGATGATTACACATTTTGCTGTAAATATCTCTGGACATTTTCCCCCAATGCACTGATGTATGGGATGTGTGTATATAAACCTATATATATTTTTAATTTAATTTAATCCTTTTTCAGTGTTTCAAAATTTATGCACCACACCCTATGCTCCATGCAATACGTGCCCTCCTTAATACCCAATGCCAGGCTCACCCAACCCCCCACTCCCCTCCTCTCCAAAACCCTCAGTTTGTTTCTCAGAGTCCACAGTCTCTCATGGTTTGTCTCCCTCTCTGATTTCCCCCAACTCACTTCTCCTCTCCTTCTCCCAATGTCCTCTGTGTTGTTCCTTATGCTCCAAAAGTAAGTGAAACTTTACTTTTGGTTGGTTGATAATGATAATTGACTCTCTCTGCTTGACTTATTTCACTCAGCATAATCTCTTCCAGTCCCGTCCATGTTGATACAAAAGCTGGGTATTCATCCTTTCTGATGGAGGCGTAATACTCCATAGTGTATAAATGGACCATATCTTCTTTATCCATTCATCTGTTGAAGGGCATCTTGGCTCTTCCCACAGTTTGGCGACTGTGGCCATTGCTGCCATGAACATTGGGGTACAGATGGCCCTTCTTTTCACTACATCTATAAACCTATATTTTTATGATAAAAAGTGAACAGGATCACCTTGCACATGTTTGTACTTACTTTTTCATTAAGGATATATTATAAAACTCTGCATGTTTAGTACGGTAGTGTGTAGTATAGTTGATAGCGGATAGTAAAGACTCAGGAAGTATTGGTGGTCACTGATTGTCATCATCATTATCTTTTTTTTTTAAGATTTTATTTATTTATTTGACAGACAAAGATCACAAGTAGACAGAGAGGCAGGCAGAGAGAGAGAGGGAAGCAGGCTCCCCGCTGAACAGAGAGCCCAATGTGGGGCTTGATCCCAGGACCCTGAGATCACGACCTGAGCTGAAGGCAGAGGCTTTAACCCACTGAGCCACCCAGGCGCCCCTCAGTCTCATTATCTTGAAAAATCACCCTCCAGCTAGGCTGGAAGAATTTGACATTCCAACAACAACACATTCTTTTCAGCACACCTCTACTAAATGTGGCTTCTATCATGTAACTTTTGTGTGTGTGTTAATCTTGAAGATTAAAAATGGAATCATGTTTTATTTCACACTTATTTTATGGCTAATGAGGTTACACGTTAGTCATTTGTATTTTTATTTTTTGAAAAATCTCACTTGTTTTTCCATTAGTTTGCTTATTATTTTCTTATTGGTGTCTAAGAACTTTCTATTATGATTTTTAAAAGGTTTTATTTTAGCTCCAGGTAGTTAACATACGGTGTTATATTGGTTTCAGGTGTACAATATAGTAATCTAGCACTTTCATACATCACCCGGTGCTCACAAGTGTACTCCTTGATCCCCATCACCTATTTCACCTATCTCCACACTCACCTCTCCTCTGGTGACCACCAGTTTGGTTTCTATAGTTTAGAATCTGTT
The DNA here is from genome assembly GCA_003697995.1 of Taxidea taxus jeffersonii. Classification (NCBI taxonomy): domain Eukaryota; kingdom Metazoa; phylum Chordata; class Mammalia; order Carnivora; family Mustelidae; genus Taxidea; species Taxidea taxus. Next base: position 2,930 of record ML110391.1, on the reverse strand, counting down.
GCTTGCTAGACCTGTGTGTCTGTTATTTTCTCCTTTGCTTGTTTCTTTTGTTGCTTAAATTCCACATATGAGTGAAATCATATGGTATTTATCATTCTCTGAGTTATTTTGCTTATGGTAATGCACTCTAGTTCCATCCATGTTGTTGCAAATGGCAAGACGTCATTCTCTTTGATGGCTGAGTAATATTCTGTTGTGTACACCACATCTTCCTTAGCCATTCATGGGCATTTGGGCTGTTTCCATCATTTGGCTATTGTAGATAATGCTCTATAACATCAAGGTGCATGTGTCCCTTTGAATTAGTATTTTTGTAGTCTTTGGGTAAATAGGGTAGTTGTATTTTTAACTTTCTGAGGAAATTCTGTACTGTTTTCCAGAGTGGCTACAGCAGTTTGCATTTCTACCAAAAGTGCAGGGTTCTCCTTTCTCCACATCCTTGCCAACGCCTTTTGTTTCTTGTGTTGTTGATTTTAGCCATTATGACAGGTGTGAGGTGAAGTCTTATTGTAATTTAGATTTGCATTTCCCTGAAGATCAGTGATGTTGAGCAACTTTTCATGCCACCTGTATGTCTTTGGAAAAGCATCTATTCTTGTCTTTAGCCCATTTTAAAATTGATTCTTACATATTAAGTATATATTGCAGATATTTTCACCAGCTTGTGATTTGATTTTTACTTAGGCTTTAGTCTATTAATTAATTAATTAATTAAGATTTATTTATTTATTTGAGAGAGAGAGTGAGAGAGTGAGAGTGATGTGAAGAGAGGAAGAAGCAGACTCCCTCTGAGCAGGAAGCCCAATGTGCGACTGGATCCTGGGACTTTGGGATCATGACCCAAGCTGAAGGCAGACATAACCAACTGAACAACCCAGGTGTCCCTAGTCTATTCTTTTAAATAAATAAAAATAAGCAATTAATTTATCAATCATTTTTATTGTGGTTTTTCTCTTTGGTATTTTACAAATAAGTGTTTTATTCATACCTATATAGTGTGGATATGATGTTTTTGACATTAAAAAGGGGGAGCCATTCTTTGAGATTTGGAAGGCATTGGTATAAGGAATAAATTCACACAGATCATGGATCTATGTCTCATGTCACTGAAAGAGAATGAAAGTTTCTCTGCATTGGGAAGAGTTTCAGTGGCTAGTGGATGTTTAACAAGTTTCTTTGCTTGTTAGATTCTGAAAATATGAGTTTTTACTTTCATCTGCTTTTCTTGAAACCACAGAACATCTTGTCTTTCAGGTAATCCACTACAAAGTGCAATATATCAAAAGGGGATCATCTTCATACTAAAGTTGGGACTTCTGAGGCATGGAGATTAGTTACATTTTTGAAATTGTTCAGTTAATACAATCAGAAAAATAATAATGGATTAAATATTTCCACATCTTACACTGTGTTGTTCAATACAAAGAGGAAAATAGTTTTGTTTTTCAAAGATATTTGCTTATATAACAAAATATTAAGTATGTAGATAATGTGCATGTCTTGCTGTAGACTTGAAAGGATACTAGCCAATGTACAGATGAATTCTGGCTTATATTATGAACTCAGTTTTAGATATTGGCTTATTGAATTCTGTGTTAAAAGGCCATTTAATGAATTGCTTTTATTGTGAAATTCATTAATCAAAATAGAAATGCCTTTCCCCCATCGAAGAGATATATGCTTTTATGAACGCTTTATTTCCACATTTAACTTAGAATCTTTTTTTCTCTTCTAGCTTTTGTTTCTACCAATTTGACAGCATACATGGCAACTGATGGCAATGCTCTTGTAAGTACCCTTTGAGACACTGCGGACTTAAACATTCATTCTCACTTTGAGGAAGGAGTAAGAAAAAATAAACAAGTTGATCTTAAGTTTGGGTAGCTATTTTTTGCCCTCCATTTCCTTAGCCACATTGGAATTAAATGACACTTTTGTGAGGTTTCAGGGTTCTTATGATCACTAAGTATTTAAGACTGCTAGCTATTTCCTTTTAAAGATTAGAAACATAACTGTGATTTTAACATATGGTACGTAGTGTATCTCCGTGTTTGAGGTCAACTGTGGTATTAGCGCAAACTCTCACGCAACCTCTACGGGAAACATTTTGCCAATTTTCATACTGACATTGCAGGTTTTTTCAGAAAAATAATTTTACAGCTATAAATTTGCCTATTTAGGTAAGTCAATTGAGGAAGTATATTACCTCTTTTTGATAAGGATTCTTATGATGTCAGGAAAAATAAAAAGTTGATATAGATAACATATTTCTAGTAAGGGGGGTGTGAGGTAGTGTGGGACTGTATGATGCCCATCTTTTGGCAGATTTAATGACCTCATAATGGATGCATAGGATAAAATTTTTAGAGAAGAGCTGAAAGCAGAATCAGAAGTGGGGTGTTGAGAGAATATAGTAGGGACTTCCTGCCAAATAAGGGACATAGCCATGGTTTCCTGATGCAAATTAGGAAACGGATATCAAGGCAGGTTGTAGGAATAGTGATGGAGAAATTGAACTAGATGGCTCCTGGAAGGGACAGCTTTTACTAAAAACAAGGGCAGCTGATTAATTCTCTGCTTCGTTAACAATTTTATATCCCAGAAATAGAGAAAACAATGGGAGCACTTTGATTCTGATGTTAATTTTAAATGAGGAGGAAAAGCTCGTTAGTGATGAAAATGGTAGAAACTTTAGGAGACAGGACTGCAGAAAACTAAAAATGAAAACACAAATTATAGTCAGTTATGTACCCTGGGAAATTTGCCATCTAAAAATTGCAGAAAAGGAAAATGTGATCTCTTGGACACAAATGGGTAGGTGTTGTTTGATCATGGAAATGTGAATAATCGTGATGAAGATAAAGAAGAGGAACAAAAAAGAGCATAAATGCAGCTGCAATGGGAGCCTTGGCCAGGGTTAGACATGAAGG
>ML110390.1:19560-34142 GCA_003697995.1 Taxidea taxus jeffersonii | reverse complement strand
CCTTTGCTGAGTGAAACGGGGTCTTCATCGCACAGGGTGGGTGTGTGCGTGTGAGTGTGCGTGCATGTGCGTGGACGTGTGTGTGCTTGCCCAGAGCCACGGCAGGGCGAGGCGGGGCGGGGCGTGGGTCAGCCCTGCACAGAGCTTGCGGTGACTGCGTTTCACATCCTAGGGTTGTGGCTCGGGAGGACTGGGAGGAACCTTGAGTTCTGGCCCCTCGTGGTGCACTTGGGGAAAACAAGGCCCAGCAAGGGAAGCCTATTGGAGCTTTGTCCTCTAATGGGGGACATCTGTCCCATGTCCTTTTTGATATAAAAATATCATTAATATTAAGTTTTACCAGTTTATCGTTCTGTCCTGGAGTCAGGACTTCTTGGGGGATGTCTGAGATGCCAGCAGGGGGAGGAGCGGTCAGCACGCATGTGACTCTCAGGGGTGTCAGACCCTAGCCCCTTCCCCTGGCTGCCATGACCACTTTCTGTGCCGGAGAAGTATAGGGAGACAGTACAAGGGCTCTGGTGGTCAAAACTTCTGTGCCCCCCGGGCAGAGCCCCCACCTCTCTGTTTTCAGGTGTGGTTCCAGCATCTCCAGCTGCTTCCTCACTGGGAGAGGTCAATCCCCCCACCCGCCTCCAGCCAGAGTGGCTCCAGCTCTGGCCACACGCCTGCAGTACTTACCTCTGGCCACTGGGAGGCGCCAAAGCCTCGTGTTTTGTGGTTCTGGTGTTGGGGTTGAGGGTCAGTGTCCCCCCACCTCCGCTGCCCCCGTGGAGGCCTGGCCGCCTTGTGGTCACTCACCGCCCTGGCCCCAGATCCCTTCGGGAACTCGGGAAGCTGAGAGGGCAGCAGGGGTTGGGAAGGAGGCTGGGGCGGTTCACATCCTGCTCGGCCTGTCACCCCTTGGGTGGCTCTGCAGCTTTGCTCTCCGGGAGTCCGTTGTCACATCTGTCAGGTGGCCTCCGCACCTGCTCCCGCAGACCACTGTGCTGTGGCCAGTGACACCAAATAGGAGCTCACGGGCCCCGGATACTTTCTGGCCCCATCACCTGGGCTGGTTGTTTAAACTCTGCGTCTGTTTTCTCAGCGTAAAATAGGGTTAAGAATAGAATCTTCCACGTAGACTTGCCAGGAGTTAGGGAAATAATTCACGGAAAGAGTGTCTGGCGCGTGCCAGCATTCAGCGGTGCCAGTGACAGCCGCCGGTGGCCCTTGCCGTGGGCCGACCCTGTGCTCAGCATTCCCTACGCATCCCCTGGCCCTGCAGCCCCGGCTGCGGGCAGGCACAGTCATGCCCCTTGGACAGGTGAGGCTCTGAGAGGTGAAGCCACCAGTCCGGGATCTGGCAGATGTTTGGGGGCTGCAGCCAGGATTCTGGCCCAGTCTGCTTCCCAGGTGCTCATGTTCACGGGCCGGGAAGACCCTATGCCCCAGCTCCTAGCTGAGCTGGGAGTCTGCCCATTCTAAGTAGGACGGAAGGGCAAGGGGAGAACCTATTTCACAGGTGGGGAGGGCAGGGGGTGATAGGGGGAGTGGCCTGTCCTCTGAGGGCTCCTTCCGAGACCCCCCCCACCCCCAGCAGCAGCTTCCGCCACACTCCAGCTCTGTGCCCAGCTGTGCCCCCAGCACCTGGCCCACGGGGACAATCTATGCTAAGGTTCCTTCGGACTCCTTCCAGGGGCCGGCGGGGAGCATGTGGGGTGGCTGGGTACTGAGAAGCCAGCAGCAGGCTCTGTCCTCCTCCCAGGCCCCAGTCACTGCTGCCTGTGTCCAGAGTATGGCCCCCATTCCCTCACCTGGCACCCGGGCAGGACAGGGTGGCCGCTGGGGCTCTGTGTGGCATTGGGTGTGACCTCGGAGAAACGGCAGCCTCTGTGGGCCCTGCTCACATGCCAGGGAACACTCTTGGCACATTCTTGGGTGGGCTGAACCTCCTGGGGTGGGCGGGAGAGAATTTTGTTCAGAGCCAGGCCAGGTCCCTTGGTGTGCTCTGTCTTCAGGGGCAGTAGACTGGGCACTAATGGCCTCTCAGACTTCTTCTTCTGCCCCTGGAGGTGGCAGCCTCTGTGGAGGAGGAAGGGCACCAGAGATCTTGTTAAAGGAAACAAAGTGCCCCAGATGTGGCAAGATCTCTGAGTTGGCAAGAGTCAGCCAGAAACATCTAGTAAAAATCCTCAGAGACAGTCTGGGTGGTTCCCCCCATTTTACAGATGGGGAGACTGAGGCCTTGAGAACAGGGAGACATGCTCCAAGTCCTAATTGAGTTTCTAGGAGAACCTGGGCCAGCTCAGGGCACTTCCCACCATGTTGAGCTGCCTCCTTGGCTGGCTGTGCGGATGCCGTTTCTTCTGGGAAGCTTCTCTGGATTGCCCCCTCCCCCCACGCCTGCCCTGGCAGAGGTTACTGTCTCAGCACTCCTCGAGGCCCCCTGTGCTCGCCTGCTCGTCTGTGCTTGGCAGATTGTGTGGGGACTGCTGACAAGCCCTTGTTCTCTCTGGCCAAAAGGGTTTTCTTGGAGGGCAGGGTCTGTGTCAGACTCCTTCCTGTCCTCACTGTACCCAGCACCCGGCTTGGCCTGGGTTGGTGCTCACCAAGTGTGTTCGGGATGAATGAAGGAACAGGGTGGCAGGGGGCGGGGAGGGGGAATCCATGTGGGAAAGAGATAGGGGGATAGAGGAGGGAAGGAGAGTGAATGGGGGGGTACAGCCCTGGGGGGAGGCATAATGGAGGCAGATAGGAACAGCCCCGTCCCTTTGGAGGAAGGAGAAGGGCTTCAGAGAAGGGTGAGAGGGTGTTGAGGGGGCTGCTGGGCCCACTGCTGAGGGTTCCTGACAGTTCCCAAGGGTCGAGCCCTGGGCCCCTGTGTGCCATTCCCTCCCCTGCCATGTCCTGACCTGCGGCTTTCCTCTCCCTGCAGGAGGTGTCCCCTGGGACCTGGAGAGCCCTCCTGTGTGCCTGACTGTGGGGACAGGACCCATCCGCACCCTGCTAAGCCTGGAGGACGCTGTGTGGGCCAGCTGTGGGCCTCGGGTCACCGTGGTGGATGCCACCAGCTTGCAGACTCAGGTACTGGCCTCACCTTGTGGCTCAAGGCCGCAGGCCTCCAGGCCCCCTGCTGGGTGGGTGCATCCTTGTGGATGCCCTCCCTGGTGTCTCATGCCCTCCCTGGCATGTGCTCAGACCCAGCTGTGTCTCAGGGACCTGTGAGTTTGTTGAGAAGCACAGCGGGTCCCATGTCGCTGCTGGGCCCTGCCGTCTGCCCCAGCATGCATCCCCAGGGTTTCCTGGAGGGAAAGGGTCCTGACCACTGGGCTGAGCTGTGATCTGGCCCCTGGCCTGTGTCTCTTGCTGCCTGTGGGGTAGGGATTGGGAGCCCAGCCTCACACCATACCCAGGACCCAGCTGTGCCGAGGGGGGGCCTGGTCCCACGGCTCCGTCCCGCTCAGCCTGGGCCCGTGCCTGTAACCGACCCACAGCACCGCCCGCCCCGCTTCCCCACACCGCAGGGCTCACCCCGGGCCGCAGGTGTGGACTCAGGCGTGGCTCCTGGTGGTATTTCGGTGATGTTTGCTTTCATTTGATTTGTTTGGATTGTCAGCTTGGCGTGGGGCCTTGCTAATCCGGCCGGAGTAGAGGTCTGGTTATAGGCTCGGGTTTGGAGCAGGCAGGCCTCCGGGTGAGCTGCTGTGAGGGCTCGATGGCCGTTAGCCCACCGGCTCATCTCTGTAGATGGGCTGTGAGCTGGCTACATGGCAGCCAGGAGGGAACACCAAGGGACTCCTGCCACTGTAGGATCGCAGGTTGAGGGCTGGATCAGGTGGGGAAACTGAGGCCTAGGGAGCTGTGGGCGAGCCCTGGGACCCTGGCTTGAGTCTCCAGATCATGGGGCTCACTTTCCCATGTTTGTTGGAACCCGAGGGACAGTCCTGGAGCTGTCGGGCCCCTGGCTCTGCGGCCCAGTGCAGCCGCTCACTGGCTGGTGACTTGTTAGGGCCTCCATTGTGAACCCCCATTTCCTGCTGGTAAAAGGGGGCTCCGTGTCACTTTCTGGAGGTCCTCTTGTGCCCCGAGATAATGCTTGGGAGCCGCAGTCCTGGTCAGGGCTGGCGCGGGGACCGGGTGGGAGACAGTGCTCTGGGCAGAACTGGAGGGTTTAGGCTTTGAGATCTCATCATCCTTTAAAAGAGAAGGGTGTTGGGGGCTGAAGGTGACTTTGTGCCCCGCTCTGGGGCTGCTTGGGCAGCAGCCTCCCCAAATGCTGTCGAGGACCAATGACTTTACTGGTGTTGCTGGGCCGGGCTGGTGGGGGTGGGGGTGTCTGGGGAGGGGCCAGGGAGGCCTCAAGAGGAAGAAGGTTAAGGTTGCTGGTCTTCTTTTTCCTGAGGGGAAGCCAGAGTAGGGAGGGGAGCCCTGAGCAGCTGTAGCCACAGACCCCCTTCCCAGCCCCTGGTTTGCTTTGGGGGGCTTGCCTGCTACCCCTCCCCACAAACCGGCCCTAAGGCCTCTCACCTCCTCCACCTTCTGAGAGGAAGGAGAGCTGGTTCCCCCAGGGCCTTTGGGGTCCCTGAGGCTCCTGGGTCTCAAGCCACTTGGCAGGAGGGAGGATGAGGCCTGTCCGATTTCTTGGCCTACCCCCTGCAGCTCCTCCCCCACTGTCCCTGCTTTGTCCTTACATCAGCCCGGGGCTGGGGGGGGGGGCTTCCCTGCTGTCTCCTGCTAGTACCCTATACGACTTTCAATTCTTGTGGAGGGGAGCTGTGGTGAACACTGGGGCCCAGTTGAGGGCAGCTGGGGGAAATGGGGAGGGGTCCCAGTCCTGCACATGGCAGCCTCTAGACTGACGGGAGAGACCCAGGCCTGCCCTTGAGGTCCTCCCATCTGAAGGGGGAGACACATCTGCCCTTGAGGGCCTCCAATCTGATGGAGAGACACAAACTCTATTGTCTGTGTGGGAAAAGTAAGCCCAGAGACATGAAGAAGCCAAGAGCAGAGGGAGGATGAGATGGAAACGGGCCGAGCAGGCCCTCCGAGTGCCCTCTTGGCCAAAGGACGCTCTCAGCACTGCCAGCAGGGGCAATGGAAGGAGACGGAGGAGGCAGCTGGGGATGCTGGGAGGCAGCCTGTGAACCAAGAGGTGTCTCTAAAGAAGACTCATGTAAGGAAGGGTCCAGAGGACCCAGGAACCACGTGGGAGCCAGTGGCTCATGGTCGCTGGGGAGGTATGGGCCGCAGGACCTGAGCCCTGGTGCGAGCTGGGTCCCCTGTGCTCCCCACCCCAGGGCCCTGAGACTTTCTGGAGGGGGTTGATTGGGAGGCATCACTCAGGGCCATGGCCCCCATCTCCATCCTGGCCATGGCCCTCTTGGGCTTCCTGGACACCCTACTCCCTTAGAGGTATGGTTGGCTGCCTGGCTGCTTCAGATGGCCTTGGCTGTGTCCTGCCAAGCTCTGAACCCTTGGACAAGGCACTGAGCCCTCCTGGGCCTCAGTGGCACCACCTAGAGAATGCAATGCTGGTAGGACCCTGCAGAGGGTTGAATGAGAACGCTTAGGTGCAGAAGGGCTGGTTCACACAGGACCTGGAACGCACGTGCTCAAGGATTACTGGTTGTCATTGTGATTACTTGCCTTACTTGCGTCCTTCTTTCTTACCGTATACAGGGCTTACTTGCAGATTCAAACTCCCTTTGAGTTGGTGCTGATGGTGGGTGTGGGGCGTGCGTCCGTGTGGCGGGTCTGCCATCCTGGCTTTGCTGACAGCTGTCCCGGGAGCTTGAGACAGACGGATGAAGGGCAGGACAGGGATGGGGCTGGGTCTTGGCTCTCTTTTCCCTGCTCCTGCCACTCACCAGCCGCAGTGCAGTCCTGCCCAGCCCCAAAGCTCAGCTCTAGCCCCACTGTCCCTGGGGCCTAGCAGCCACCAGGCTCCAGCTCGAGGCTGCCATGATTTAAGATTAGTTCTGGACCAGCTGCTCTCAAGAAGGGGATCAATATGGCCTTCCACCTGCTTTGCACACCGCAGAGGACACCAGGAGGGCGTTGGGTGCGGGGAGGCAGGACGGAGGAAGGGGTAGCGGGTCAGAGGGAGCACGCACCCCGTCTGCAGCTGGGGAAATTGAAAAGTTTGTGTGCTGCATGGGGTGGGCAGCTCACCCTCATACACACTGCGTTCGGCAGGGTAGCGAGGTGATTGCCATGCATATTTAATGAGGCTGCAGGCCTGCCGCTGCTTGGAAGAGAGGAAGCCTGCCCACCTTAGCGCTGGGGTTCTGGAAACAGCCCCGTCTGGCTGCTGCCTAACGATGCCATCCGTAGGGCCCGGCTCACGGCTGGCCAGGCCTGGAGGAGCAGGCCGGAGAGCCGGCTGCTGTCCCAGGGCTCAGCGCACATCTTTGCAGAAGGCTTTACTTCAGAGGAAGGGCTTTGCTTATCAGCAGCGACGTGGTTCCTTCTCCCCAGGCCAGAGAAAACCCTCTGTGGGGTTTTCTCAGGCCTGTGGGGGACATGCTCAGGACTAACTGCTCTGTGCTCTGAGCCATGAGGCACGGGAGTGTTCCCATGGCTGAAGGCGTGCCTAGTGGGGCCCTGGCCCAAATGTGGAGACCTAGGGCATTAACCTAGGGATTGTGTCAACTCCAGGGAGTTTTCCCTGATTTTTACCACTCCTGGGAAAATCATACTAACCAGCACATACGGATCGGGGATGGGTTTTGAGTACTTTACAGGTATTAACTTGTTTCATCTTAAAATCACCCTATGAGATGAGCATTATTATTATTCCCACACTATGGATGAGGAAACAGAGGTACAGGGAGGTTAAGTGGCTTGCCCCAGGTCACACAGCTAGAAGGAGGCAGGGCTGGTAGCTGAACATGCCGTCTGACTCCTGAGTCTGCTCTCCATCTCTGTGTTGGCTGCCTGGGCAGGCAGAAGGCTGCGTCCTTCAGGCCGCATTTGTCCCCTGCAGTTTCTTTCCTACCACGTGTAACTCCTCAGAACTCTGATTTGTTTATGCACATGCTTTTCCCACCAACGCGGCTTCCGGCCAAGAATTTCAGCCTGTTCATTTTCCTTTTCCCCTGTGTCTGGCTTAGCATCGTGGTGCTCAGAGGCAGTAGTCATGGTGGATGGACAGATGGGTGTCCTGATCCCCAGGCCCTCTGTGTGGGGGTGCTGGAGGGATGGACATGAGTGTGATCTGGTCTCAGCTCCTCGGGAGCTCAGAGTCCAGTGTGGGGAGCAGACCCGGGAGGGTGAGGGTCAGGCCAGGGTGAGGAGACTGCGAGGGGCAAGCCCAGGCCCAGTGGGAATCCAGGGGAGGCACGAGGGCTGCCAGATCCAGCCGGAGGAGGGGCAGGAGCAGGAGAGGTTCCTGGAGGTCAGGAACCCTGAGCTGGACTGGGCAGGTATGTAGCTGTGGGGAGGACAGGAAGAGAGGAGGCAGGGAAGATGCTCGGAGCAGAGAAGGCACCAGGAGCTGGGTTAGGGTCAGCCCCACAGAGCACAGACGATGTTTGGAGGGCTCCCTGGGGACAGGCCTCTGACTGCACCCCTGCCCCCACCAGCTGTCTCTATTTAGGTCCACTTGGCCCCCGGCAGCCACCCCTGATCTTGCTGAGCCTGCCCCCTGCGGAGCCAGCGCCCACAGTGTGTCTCCGGGTTTGACGCTTGCCCACCAACAGCTTGTTCGGCTCCTTGATCCCAGTGGAGCAGCCTCGAGACCTGTTAAATAATAATGTAGCTCGCCAGGGCCTGTGTCAACACCGCATCCTTGTGTTCATTATCTAGATCCGCACCTTCAAAGTCTAATCCAGTCCTACGGAGTTCATTTTAACCGATTGCTGGAGGGGAAGCCAGCTGTGGGATGATTGTTGCATCTTAATTAAAGAATAAACTTACTGGGGACAGGTCGCCTGGAAAGTGCCAGAACACAGGGCAAGTTATGTCAGTGCTTGCGAACAGGGTGGCCCCTGTCCTGCAGGGATGTGATGAAGGTTCATCGGGGCAACCTCTGTCTCATGAGACCCCAGCTCCCCCTGGCCAGCAGAGGAGTCTGACCACCTCCCCTCCTCCACATGTGCTGGGTCACACTGTGCCCCCCACCCCCACCCCGTGACCCGCCACTGCAGCGCTGAGCTCCTTCACAGCCCTGGCCACAGCCGCATGTTGACATTTTGGGGACAGTTACCAGATTAACTACACCGAGGCTGTGTAGGGCAGGACCACGCCTGGTTGGCTCCCATCGCATCCCAGGTGCTGAGACCAGGCCGATGTGCAGCGGGGGGTGCTCAGTGCAGGGCTCTGATGGGCAGTTTCCCTCGGGGGAGTGGGCTCTGGCTGAGGTGGGCAGGGGAGGGGAGATCTGGGCGTGTGCTGTTAACCTGCTTCAGAGCTCAGCGGGGAGCACAGGAAGGATGCTTCCGGAGTGCATGCTGTCACTAATCCCACCTTGCTCTGCTCCCGCACCTGCTGCTGTTGCCACACCCGCTGGCCTCCGATAGGGGCACTGATACAGATTGTCATCAGGCGTGCCCAAAAAGAAACTTCCCTGGATTCCTGAATACCAGCAGCCCCCAGTAGTCCCCCTGCCTGCCCCCACATAGAGCCGCCTTCCCCACCCTTAATTTTCCCGTTTAGTGCCCAAACTTAGTTTGCATGTATTAGCTGTTGTAAATCTATCATAACAGTGTGACGTGGCATGAATAATGCATCGCTGGGCTGTATTAGTTTTCTGTCTTCTATCTTATTTATGACACGAAACGGGTGGGAATTTGCAAAAGCGAAATCTAGGCGCAAGGCTTCTTGGGTAATGGATGCAAATTGGCGTGAGGGCGGAAAGATCCACCCGGGCCGCGGGGCGCCTGAGCCCCAGCATGTGGGCCACCTGGGCGTGTGGGGTAGGGCTCCTGTCACTGCAGGGAGTCATCCCTGTCCCACAGTTTTGTCTTAACTTTTTGTAAGTGTGTGTGTCATTGCTGCTGTCGTCCTATTATGTCTTTAAAATGAAAAGTTGGCAGGTGAGACTCGAGATGTTGATTTTCTCAAGGTTGTGGAGACTCTCCAGGGGGTTCAGACAATGAGTGTTTTCCAGCAGCAGGAAGACTTGAGGTTAGACTTTCAGAAGACCTTCCTTTCAGGAAGCTTGTGAAGGATAGGGGGTGGGAGTGGGTTTGGGGGATCCGTGGGGCCCCCTCCTTCCTGGGGGGGGTGTCGAGGAGCCAGGCATGGCTCAGGGCCCGCTCTGCTCCAGGGGTCTAGGGGTTGTGAGGAGGGAGGTATGTCGACGGAGGCCCTGGGGGGCTAGGGCCGCCTAAGGGGCAGGGCTCCAGGCCCTGTCTCTGCACCGGGAAGAGCTCAGAGCTTTCCTGCATCCCATATTTGGTCTCCCCCTGTCCTGGAAGACTTAGGTTGGTAAAGGATTTCATGGTGTAAAAGCCAGTGGTTTGAAGCTGTTGGCTCAGGGAGCAGGTTCTGTGAAGCCGTGGAGGTGCCAAGGGAAGTGGGGGGGGGGGGGGGGGCAGATGGAAGAGCATGTCGTAGAGGGAACAGATGGGGGACTGGAGGTGAGGGAGGGGGCAGGCGACGGCGACAGGTGGCAGTCCTCTGCCTCAGAACCCCTGTCCCACCCCCCAGCGTCTCTGGCTGTCTGTCCTTCCATCCCTGTAGCTCTCCTATGTCCCCCCACTCCTCTGTGGCCACTCTCCCCTCTGAGTCCTGCTACGGGGGATAGGAGGACGGACACCTTAGGAGCAGCTGCCCAGCTCCCTAGAAGCTGGCAAAGATACACAGAGCCATGGATGGACCCCTGAACGCCGGGCCCTGGGCTGAGCCTTCCTGCGGTGGAGGCTGGGAGCCTGAGCCCAGGACCAGACTCCGGGTGTCATCGCAGATTGAGTGAGATCACACAGGGAGGGGCTTAGGCCAGCGTCTGGCACACTCAAACCATTACATGACAGTCATCTCACGCCAAGTAGCCGGGCCAAGGGAGGGTCTGCCCGGCTGGAAGCTGTAAGGAGGCAGTCCTTCCGCCGGGTCTGAGTGGGCTCCCATGGCGGTCAGTGTGGGCTCGGGAGCTGGGCTGGCTGGCTTCGGCCCCTGGCTCTACCACCGTGTGCCTCCATTTCCCCACCTGTAAAATGGGGATAATTATAGAACCGCCCCCCCCCCCCCCCCCCCCCCCCCCCCCCCCCGCCCCGGGCTAAGCAGCTGGATACATGTGAAGCACAATGTGTCACAGCTGTTTTACAGGGAAAGGCTTGGTCAGGATCACGTGGGGCACCCCGTGGTGGAACCGGGATCGCCAGCTCCTTTCACTCCAGTGCTCAGTCTCGAAGCCCAGGGTCCACCGTTTTGTGCCCGGATGGCCAGAGGTTAAGGGCCAGCTGTCAGCTCCCCTGGATTCCTGAGGAGAGAGGGCAGTGGGGTGAGACAGTAACCAGCCCAAGTCCTGACCCAGAGTAGATGTCCCCAGTGCAGGGGCCTTACTCCTGTGCCCGTGCTCTGCTGTGGGCCAGACACGCCTTCCACTGAGCCCAGGAGCCCAGGAGCCCAGGAGAGGATTGACAGTGTTGCCGGGCGGGGATGGGTATGAGCAGACGCAGTGGGAGAGGACAGCTTGCGTGTGTGAACACGTGTGTGCACCTGCATGTGTGTGCAAGTGAGAGGGGAAATGGGTCGATTATATTCACATCATTTAGTCCTTGGCTGTAGCTTGAATTCTGCTGACAGCATCCAGTTGGGCTCTGGAGACCTGGGTCAAGCCTGGAATCATTCCCTGATCCTTGTGCTTCCCCTCCCCCGGCCAGCAGTCTTGGGTGCAGATCTGGGCCTGGAACTGAGATGTGAGCCTTCCTGGCGCCCCTCACATCCTCAGCAGGAGGGCAGCACAGCGACCTTGGCCGAGCCTGCTCACCTCTGCTGCTGTGGCCAAGGGGAGTCCAGAACAGTGGGGATAGGTCATATGTGCTTAGTGACAAGCAGGTGTCGTGTGGGGATTTTTAACTTTTGCGGGGGCAAGGTGGTTTTCAGGCTCTTTGGAGATGTTGGCAAAAGCGGTGGACCATCTTTCTAGAAGAATGTACCAAATGTGCCAAGTATTTCACACTTAATTCCAAAATGGGGTGTTAAAAGTTTGAAACAGGTTGTCCTTCTTGGAGTAGGAATGGGCTGTCCATCTGTCTGTCCCTTTTTGGTTCCCATGTGGCCCTGAGCTGGAAGAGTCCAGCACCAGGTCGGGTCTCTTGTAACGCCCCCCCCCCCTCCCCCCCTTAGAGCTGAGTCAGCTGACCCCCAGAGATGCTGACTGACTAGCTGGTAAGAGGTGGATGTGGATGTCACATCTGAAGCCCCCCCCCCTCAAGAAATGCCCCAGAAGGACCCCTCTGCTTCTGGCACATGATCCCTTGGTCGTGACCAGGTTGGACTTTGAAGACAGGGTGCGGAGGCACGGGATGGAGCCCACACAAAGGTGTCTCTGTGTGTGAGTCAGAGACTGGGTGCGGGCTATGGCGTCCCACCAGGGTGACTGTCGTCCCGGCTTGCTCAGGATGGGGTGTCCAGCTTCTGGTGCTACCATTGTGCCTCCCCCCACAAACTGGGGCAGCTGGTCACCAGCTGGAATCCTGGCGTTCCCTGCTCCCCCCCCCCCACTTCCTGCACAGTGACTTTGTGAGTGTCATTCAGCCTTTCTGTTTCCTCAGCTGCGAAATGTTGATAAGAGTAAGATAGATAAAGAAGGGAAGGGAATTGTGCTGATTGCCTTAAACCGCAGACTGCTCCTGCCCACCTGCCCAGAGCAGCCGCTCGGAGCGGCACCCCCGTGTCTCCGCCACCACCTGTCCCCTGGCTGGTGGAGTGAGCCCGCACTGCAGATCTCTCTTGAAGCCTGCCAGTTCGAGGAGGAAGGCAGGTGGTGCCTTCATCCCAGGCGTCTGGGGCATGACCCAGAGGCAGAGCTGGCCAAGGAGCAGGCATGGGCTCTGTGGACGATCTCTGGGCCCGGCAGCCCACCCGGGTGACCGAGCAGGGTGCAGCACGGAGAGCCCCTGCATGTCCACCCCACTCTGCTTCGGCGCCGGCAGTAGATGCCTGGGGGAGCGTCCCGAGCTTGGAGTCCGGGGGTCAGGCCCACACCCAGCTCTGCCCCTGCCCTGCGGTGCCACCCGAGCTCAGGGTTTGGCCCTTTTCTCTCGTAAAGGTCTCGGGCAGGAGGAAATACTGTGGCGTGGGGAGGGCCGGGCACCCAGTAGGTGCCCAGCAGGCTGGAGCCATGCCAGACTTCTGCCATTTCTTTGGCAGCCCCCAGCCGGCCCTGAATGCCCCCGTGCTCCTTCCCGGCTCCTTGGCCTCCTCTCAGCTCTAATGACTTTGAGTGCTGAGCGGCTCACCCTGGGAATTTACAGAAACCGAGCGCAGAAGCGTCACTTGGAGGCACATAAATGTTGTACGATGGAGGCTGGGCTGTGTCAGCACGACTAGGAGCAGCGTCACTCACCTGAAACCCTTGGTGCACGTGCCCGCAGCCGGGCGAGGGGGCAGGTGGGCTGGTGCTGGATCCCCGGTCTCTTCCCAGCTCCCCGACCAGCTCCTCACCGCAGATGGCGTGCACAGAGCCCTGGTGGTGGCCAGCCCTGCCCGCGGAGCCTCCCGGGACCCCAGAGGGCAGGCTCTCCTCCTGGCCCCATTGACAGGTGAGCGAGGAGAGCCAGTTATGGGGCCAGAGTGAGCCAGGAGCCGGGCGTCAGACCCAGGCCCTTCCTTATGGCTGCCAGCTTTTTAAAAAAAATTTTTTTTATTTTTAAAGTAAAAAAAAAAAAATTTGTCTCCTTCCCCCACTTTTTATTTAAAGAAATTTCAAACCACGTAAAGTTGAAAGAGTAGTACAATAAACACACCAATATTCTCTACCTAGTTAACCGACTGTTAGCATTCTGCCGTAATCCCCTATATTATATGCACGCTCCCTTTGCTGGCTACACCATTTAAAAGTTGGTGGCAGACATTATTACTCTTCACTCCTAAGTCGGGAAGGGTAGCAGGGCTGTCCTCCATAACTTCTGCACATCATCACACCCAGGAATTCAGCGTGGAATTGTGTCCATAAGGTCCAGTGGTGAGGAATGGGAAACCAGCCCTGAGCCCTGCGGGCAGCAAGGTCTGGGCGTCACTGCTGTCTGCCTCCCTCCCCCAGAAGTACCAGGACCCATGCTGCCCGCAGGCCGCCTGCTCTGCCCTGTGTCCCCCAGGAGGCCCCAACCAGGACTCCCAGGACCTGGCTCCATGAACGGGCTCCTGGTGTGGGGAGGGGTCCAGGGGAGCTGGGAGATCATGGAGTGGGGAGGGGCCGGAGCGGCTGTGCTGTTGCTCACGCATCGCACCCTTTCCCCTACCCGTGTACCACAGGGCTTGGCAGGTTTGCACAGGCCTCGTGTAAAGCCCTGCAGGCCTGGGGGGAAGACTTGTGAAGGCCCCTGGAGAAATGAGCCTGGGTTTCCACTGCTGACTTCACCTTTAATTGGATTCTGACAGCAGCACCAGGCCTGAGCGGCAGCAGACTCTGGTGCAGCTTTCCAGGGCCTGAGGCCTCTGGGTTCCAGCACAGTCTAGCCTTGTTGGAGGCCGGAGGTGCTTCTGAGCCTCCCCCTGGAGCGGGGCAGGTGTCCTGCTGCATAGTGGCGAGCCCGCACACGCCTTCCTGTTGGCGTGCGTGCGTGCATGTGTGCATTTGTGTGCATGTGTGTGTGTGCCGTGTTGGGGGAAAGTGCCCCCTTCCACCTGATGCCCCGCCCCCCATTTGTCTGCTCGTTGATGGCGGGCCCCGTGGGAAGTCAGGTCCAGCCTCAGTGGCTCACCCATGATGGAGCTTGGTGGCTCCCCTGTTGGCCTTTCTGGGCAAGGCCTGTCGAGAGGCGTCCTGTTGGGACCTGGGGCTCTGCCTGGGTCTGGGCCTTCAGGAATGTTGTCTTGAGTGCCGGCTGGTTTGGGGAGATGAGCAGCACCCCACTCCCCGCTCCCTGCAGGGTTTCCTGGAAGGACTAAGGAGAACAAAGCCAGCATGACCCGGGCTGTGGGCATTAGGCTTGGGGGCGAAGGCCCAGAGGGATGGAGGTTGCTCCCATCCCCTTGCACTGGGTGGACTGGGCCCAGCTTGTGGAGGCTGGGAGGGGCTTGGCCTCCCTCTAAATCCCAGAGACTCATAGGCTGAGCCTCCAGGGCCTGGGCCTTCATTGGGGTGGGGGTGGGGTGCTGAGGAAAGGGGAGCAGAGACCCCTGCCCCCGCCAGTGCCATGTGTGAGTCCCCAGTCTGAGGGAGCGAGTAGCTCCTCGTCCTCTGAATGTGCCTCATCTCATATAAGACCCCCCTCCTCGCCCCTGGGGAGACCCCACTTTGATGGAGACAACATACCTCTGCCCTTGGTGAACTTCCAGGCTGAGAGGGAGCTGCGGCTCCTGTCTCAGGGGTCCCCCCCGGTGGGGGGTGAGCTGTGCCACAGATCCCTGCCTCCCGAGAGCAGCCTGGCACGTGGGGAGGAGAGGGTGTTGCTCGGGGCCCCTGAGTTTCCTGTCTCCATCAGCCTGTATCCCCC
>ML110390.1:0-19460 GCA_003697995.1 Taxidea taxus jeffersonii | reverse complement strand
CAGGGACCGGACCGGCTCAGAAAAGCCATTGTGTTGGTTGCATCACAGTCTTGCCCTCATGGAGACCCGCAACCCCCACCAGCCAGCTTCCTTCCCTCAGTGGGAGACTTCTTGGTGATCTGAGCTGGGTGGAGTCAGGGCCAGCCCTCACTCCCTAAGCCCGAGCAATGCCCACACCCCCAGGCCCTGCCACACCGCTTTTGGAGCAACTGCCCTTCAGAGGTAAACCGCTCATGTCACTTACAGGGTAGCCCCTCAGGCACTTAAGTGCTGGTCAGCCTTTACCATGGAAGGCAGCGGCCTGGGACTGAGCTCAGCCCTGCCCACCTCTCCCCCTCCACCTGTCCACGGGCCCCACCCTGACACCTTTCTGTTTCTCACACATGCTGTGCCCGTTCCTGCGGGGCCTTCCCACTGCCCTACCCCAGCCCTGCTCCCTGGGACAGAACGCACCTGTTCTCTTGCTGACTCCAATCTGTCTGCTCTGCTGTTTCTTTTTCCTTTTGGTTTTTTTAAAATTCAAGCCCAGAGTCCAAGTGAGAGGCCCTCCACATGATCAGTACCTGGCATCCCATAATTATTTTAATTCTGTAGGTTTGCGGTGTACAATGTTACAATTTTTTTTTAAAGATTTTATTTATTTATGTCAGAGAGAGAGCAGGAGCGAGCACAGGCAGACAGAGTGGCAGGCAGAGGCAGAGGGAGAAGCAGGCTCCCTGCTGAGCAAGGAGCCCGATGTGGGACTCGATCCCAGGACGCTGGGATCATGACCTGAGCTGAAGGCAGCCGCTTAACCAACTGAGCCACCCAGGCGTCCCACAACGTTACAATTTGACATCTGTATGCGCTACCAGGCCTCGTTACCGTCCAGCACCACCCAGCTGACCCCTGACCCCTCCCGCCCGTGCCCCCAAGCCCCTTCCCCTCTGGTTGGTGCTCGTCTGTTCTCTGCATCTGTGAGTTTGTTTTTGTTTTATTTTGTTTGTTTGCTTGTTTTGGCTTTTTAGATTCCATGTAGGAGTGAACTACTGCAATATTTGTCTTTCTCTGACTTAGTTCGCTTAGTGTATTTCCTTCCAGGTCTATCCGTGTCTCAGACGGTGTATCCCATTCTCCTTATGGCTGAGTAGCATCCTGTGGTCTCAACACACCACATCTTCTTTATCCGTCCAGCAACTGATGGACACTTAGGTTGTTACCATATCGTGGCTAACGTAAATAATACTTCAGTGAGCATAGAGGTGTGCGTATCTAAAGTAACTGTTACATTCTTTGAATAAACACCCACAAGTGGAATGGCTGGATCATAGCGTAGTTCTGTTCTTAGTTGGTTTTTTTTTTTTAAGATTTTATTTATTTATTTGATAGAGATCACAAGTGGGCAGAGAGGCAGGCAGAGACAGAGAGAGGGGGAAACAGGCTCCCCACTGAGCAGAGAGCCCGATGCGGGGCTCAATCCCAGGACCCTGGGATCATGACCTGAGCTGAAGGCAGATGCTTTTTTTTTTTTTTTTTTAAAGATTTTATTTATTTGACAGACAAAGATCACGAGTAGGCAGAGAGGCAGGCAGAGAGATAGAGGAGGAAGCAGGCTCCCCAGCAAGTAGAGAGCCCGATGTGGGGCTCGATCCCAGGACCCTGGGATCATGACCTGAGCCGAAGGCAGAGGCTTTAACCCACTGAGCCACCCAGGCGCCCCTGTTCTTAGTTTTTTGAGGAACCTCCATGCTGGTTTCCACAGTGGCTGTACCCGTGTGCATTCCCAACAATGGTGCACAAGAGTTCCCTTATCTCCACATCCTCACCAACACTGGTTATTTCTTGTGTTTTTGATGGTAGCCATTCTAATAGGTGTGAGATGATAGCTCACTGTGGTTTTGATTTATATTTCCCAGACTAACTGGTGATGAATGTCTACTCAGGTGTCTGTTGGCCATCTGGAGGTCTTCTCTGGAAACATGTCTGTTAAGATCCTCTGCCCATTTTTAAAATCGGGTTGTTGGGGTTTTTGTTGTTGTTTTTCTTGTTGAGTTGTATGTGTTCTTTATTTATTTTGGATAGTAACCCTTCTCCTGCTCAGCAGGTTGCCTTTTTGTTTTGATGATGGGTTCCCTTGCTGCACAGAAACTTGTTAGCCCCCTTGTTTATTTTTATTTTTGTTTCCCTTTCCTTTGGAGTGAGATCCACAAAGATGTCACTAAGACCCATGCTAGGGAGCCTACCTGTTTTCTTCTGGGAATTTTATGGTTTCAGGTCTTACATTCAAGTCTTTCATCCATTTTGAGTTCATTTTTGTGTCTGATATAAAGTAGGGGTCCCGTTTCTTTCTTTTGCATGTGGCTGTCTAGTTCTCCCAGAACCCAGTTTATCGAAGAGACAGTCCTTTCTCCTTTGTGTGTCCTCAGCTCCTTTGGCATAGATACATTGTCCGTATGTGTGTAGGTTTCTTTCTGGGCTCTCAGTTCTGTTCTCTTGACCTGTGTGTTTCCTTTTGTACCAACACTGTACTGTCTTATGATTATAGCTTTGTAGTGTAGTTTGAAATCAGGGAGCATGATACCTCCAGCATTGTTTTTCTGTTTCAAGATTGTTTTGACTATTTGGGATCTTTTGTGGTTCTGTACAAATTTTAGAATTATTTGTTGAGTCCTGCAAAGCATGCGTTTGAACTTTGATAGGGATTGCATTAAATTTGTAGATTGCTTTGGGTAGGAGGGACTTTTTTTAAGATTAATATTTTTATTTATTTGTTTATTTTGAGAGAGAGACAGAGATAGCAAGACAGACAGTGAGCAAAAGCAGGAGTAGGGAGGAGAGGAAGAAGCAGGCTCCACGCTGAGGAGGGAGCCCAACACAGGGCTCGATCCCAGGACTCTGGGATCATGACTTGAGCCAAAGGCAGACGCTTAACCAACTGTGTCACCCAGGTGCCCCAGATGGACATTTTTATATAATATTCTTCCAACCCATGAGCATAGAATATCTTTCCATCTATTCATGCCTTCTTTAATTTCTTTAATTAATGTCTCATAGTTTTCAGTGTACAAGTCTTTTACTTCCTTGGCTAAATTTATTCCTAGGTATTTTATTCTTTTTGATACAATTGTCAACGGGATCGTTTTCCTATTTTCTCTCTCTGATGAATTGTTATTAGTGCACAGAAATGCCGTGAATGTTCTGTATATTGATTTCGTATCTTGCAACTTTACTGAATTCATTTATTAGGTATAGTGGTTTTCTGGTGTATTCTTTAAGGTTTTCTATATAGAGTATCATACCCTCTGCAAATAGTGACAGTTTTACTTCTTCCTTTCTGATTTGGATGCCTTTTCTTTTGTTGCCTAATTGTTGTGACTAGGGCTTCTAGTACTGTGTTGAATAAAAGTGGTGAGAGTGGGCATCCCTGTCTTGTTTCTGTTATTACAGGAAAAGCTTTTAGCTTCTCAGTGTTGAGAGTGGTGTTCGCTGTAGGATTGTCACATATCTTTGATTATGTTGAGGTACATTTCTTCTATATCCACTTTGTTTTGAGAGGTTTTCGACATCCCAAATGGATATTGAATTTTGTCAAATGCTTTTTCTGCATCTATTGAGATGATCATATGATCTTTGTCTTTCATTTTGGTAATGTGCTTTATCCCATTGATTGATTGGCAGGAGTAGGGAGGAAAGGAACATCCTAGTATCCTGGAGTAAATCCCCCTTGGTCATGGCATATGACCCTTTTAATATATTGTTGGGTTCAGTTTGCTGACATTTGATTGAGGATTTTTACATCTGTGTTCCTGGCCAGTAATTGGTATCAGGGCTGGTTTGGGCATGGGGGTGATACGGGCTTTATAAAATATGTTGGAAGACTTCCCCTCCCTTCAATTTTTGGGAGGAGTTTGAGAAAGGCAGGTATTAAATCTTCTTTGAATGTTGGTAGAGTTCACCAGCAAGGCTACCTTGTTCTGGCCTTTTGTTTTCTGGGAGGCTTCTGATTGCTGTTAAAATCTCCTTGCTCCAGTAATCCTTCTGTTCAGATTTTCTGTTTCTTCAGGATTCAATCTTGGAAGTCTATGTGTTTCTAGAAATTTATCCATTTTTTTTTTCCAGGCTAGGAAACCCATTTTCTCCAGGTTGTTCAGGGTGTCAGCACATCATAAGTCCCTGACGATCCCTTGCGTTTCTGTGGTTTGAGCCCCACATCTCCCCTCTCATTTCTGATTTTAGTTATATGAGTCCTCTCTCTTTTTTCCTTGGTTAGTCTGGCTTGTCAATTTTGTTTATTTTTTTCCAAAGAACCAGCTCCTAGCCTCATTAATCTTATATACTGTCTTTTTAGTCCCCATTTCACTTATTTCTGTTCCAATCCAATATTTTCTTCCATTTACTAATTTTGAGATCTGTTTCTCCCTACCCCCAGTACCTTTAGGTGTAAAGTTATATTGTCTATTTGAGATTTTTTCCTGTTTCTTGAGGTTGGCCTGCATCGCTACAGACTTCTGTCTTAGAACCACCTCCACTCTTCCCTCTCCCTCCGATTTTGATGTGTTGTATTTTTGTTTTCATTTGTCTCTAGGTATTTGTATTTCTTCTTTGATTCCTTTTTGGACCCATTGATTTTCTGGTAGCATGTTTTTTAATCTTCCTATTTTTGTTTTGTTTTTCTCATTTTCTTCTTGTGATTAATTTGTGGTTTTATACCATTGTGGTTGGAAAAGGTGCTTGATAAAATGTCGGTTTTCTTGAATTTGTGGAGACTTCTTTTGTGCCCCACACGTGATCTATCCTGGAGAATGTTCCATGTGCCCTTGAGAAGAATGCGTTTGCTGCCGCTTTTGGGTGGAATGTTCTGTAAATATCCATTGAGTCCATCTGGTCTAATGTGTCATTTAAGGCCGATGTTTCCTTATTCTTTGTTGTTGTCTGGATGATCTATCCATTGATGAAAGTGGGGTATTAGAGTCTTCTGCTAGTATTGCATTGCTGTCAATTTCTTCCTCTAGGTGTGTTAAAGTTTGTTTTGTATATTTTGGTACTCCCTGCTGGATGCATATGTATTAGGAAAAGTTACATCTTCTGGATTGACCTCTTCATCATTGTGTCGTTCTCCTCTTTGCCTTCCATTACAGTCTTTGTCCGCAGGTCTATCTTGTGTAAATATCGCTACCTCAGCTTTCTTTTTATTTCCATTTGCATGGAATATCCTTTTCTATCCCTTCACTTTCAGCCCGTGGGTGTCCTTACTTCGACATCAGTTTTTTGTAGGCAATGTATAGATGGGTCTTGGTGTTTATCCATTCAGCCACTCTATGGCTTTTGACTAAAGCCTTTAGTCCATTTACGTTTAAAGTAATTATCGATGAGTGTATACTTCTTGCCATTTTGTTAATTGCATTCTGGCTGTTTTTGCAGTTGCTCTCTGTTCTTTTCTTCTCTTGCTCTCTTCCCTTGTGGTTTGATGGCTTTCTCCTATTAGGTTCAGATTCCTTTTTCATTTTCTTTTGTGTGTATTTGCTATAAGTTTTCCCTATGTGAACCTTGGGGTTCACATAAAATCTTCTATGACAATAGCAGTCTTTAAACTTTAAATACATTCTAAAGCTTTAACTTTAAACACATTCTAAAGCTTTAACTTTTTTATTCCTCACCCCTGATGTTTTATATTTTTGATGACATGTTTTACATTTTTTAATTTTGTGCTTCCCTGAACTAATTATTGTGATTTTAGTAATTTTACCAGTCATGTCTTTTCATCTTTATAGTTGCTTTATAAGTGATTGATTCACCATCTTTGCTATATATTTACCTATTCCAGTGAGATTTTTACTTTTGTATGTTTTGTACTTGTAATTAGTGCCATTTCTTTAAAAGGAGCTTCCCTTTAACATTTCTGGTAGGGCTGGTTTAGTGGTGATGAACTCCTTTAGCTTTTGCTTATCTGGAAAGCTCTTAATCTCTCCTTCAGTTCTGAATGATAACCTTGGTTGGAAGATATTCCTTTCAGTACTTTAAATGAGTCATGCCCCTCCTTTTTGGCCTGGAAAGTTTCTGCTGAGAAATCTGCTAATAGCCTTGTGGGGTTTCCCTTGTACATAACAAGTTTTTCACTTGTTCCTTTTTGGATTCTCTCTTTATCCTTAACCTTTACCATCTTAGTTACAACATGTCTTGGTGTGGACCCCTTTCGGTTCATCTTGCTTAGAACTCTGGGTTTTTCGGACCCAGATGTCTGATTCCTTCCCCAGATTAGGGATGTTTTCAGTCATTATTTCTTCTTTTCTGGACCTTTCTCTCTCTCTTCTCCTTCAGGGGTTCCTGTAACACGAATGTCACTTCACTCGATGTTTTTCCAAAGGTCCCTTCAGATGTCTTTATTTTTCTTAATTCTTTTTTCATTTTGCTGCTCTGTCTGGGTGTTTATCATTGCTCTGTTTTCCAGCTCACTGATTTGTTCTGTTTCATCCAGTCTGCCACTGGACTCCACTAGTTTATTTTTCAGTTCAGTTATAACGTCCGTTTGGTATTTTCCTGTATTCTCTGTCTCTTTGTTGATGTTCGTACTGTGTTCACCCACTCTTCTCTCAAATTTAGGGAGCATCTTTATGAACATCACTTTGAACTCTTTATCAGGTGGATTGCTTATCTCTGTTTCATTTAATTCTTTCTTTAAGGTTTTGTCTTGTTTTAAAATTTGTAACATATTCCTCTATTTCTTCATTTTGCCTTGCTCTGTGTTTGTTTCTGTGTATTAGGTGAGTGGCCAACCTCTCCCAGTCTTAAATGAATAGCTTTATATAGGGGTTGACCTCTGGGGCCCAGAAGTGCAATCTCCTTGGTTGCCAGAGCCAGATGCTTAAGGGGTGTCCCCCTTGTGGGCTGTATGTGCCCTCCTATTGTGGGGGGCGGGGGCTGTGGCTCATTGGTGAGTGGGTCTGGCTCTTGGCCTGGCTGGGGGCATGCCTGTGGCTGCTGGGGTACATCGGTGGACAGGACTCTCAGTGGAGTGTACTCACTGGCACTCACATGGGAGAATCCAAAATGGTGCCCACCCGTACCTGTGTTAGTAAGGTGGACTGAGATGTTCCTACCAATGGCTCCAACCTCAGCACACTGGGAGAGCCCCTGATGTTTTCTGCCACTCTGGCAGACCCTTTAAGGCTGTGAGTAAATGGATCTTCTTTATCCAAGGTGTATGCTTTTTTCAAATTGGTGTTTTTGACTGGCTTCTGGGTTGAGTAAGTGTGTGCAAGCCCCGTAAGAGTGAGTTTTCTGTTCCCTTCAGTTTTCTAGCATTCCTGGATGTAATCCCCATTGATTTTCAAAACCTGGCGTTTGGGGGACTCATCTCTCCTGGGCAGGATCTAAGGGTTGGGGTGCCTGAGGTGGAGCTCCAATTCCTCATTCCTCAGGGAAGTTCTGTACCTTTGCCTCCCCTCCTGATAGTGATGGGCCATGGTGGGGCTTTTCCTGGGTGAGTCTGTGTCTCTGCCTCTCATCTCCTCTTGATGCTATCCTTTTACCTTTGGTCATGGAGGCTCTGTTTGTTCACTTCTCAGGTCCCTTTCAGAGGGAATTATTCCATGAGTGGGTGTAGATTTTCATGTCCGTGGGAGGAGGGGAGTTCAGGATCTTGTTACTCTGCCATTCTGAACCCAATTCCCTGCTGTTTCTTGGTTTACCAATTTTTGGACATTATGTTGTGCATCCCTGCTGGAAAAGGTTAGGATTTGACTCCCACTACCTACCTCCCTTCCCTGATCGTTCTGTTTGTTGCACTGGTAACTCTTGATAATAATGTACATAAGCTGGCCCATTCTCTTGCATTGACTTTCGGCTGACTCTCCCTTGTGTCACGGGGGCGTGGTAGAGCCTGGTGCATCAGCTCCTGAGAGCTGGCCGTGTACGTTATCGCTTTCCTAGCTCCTTGTGCAGTGGTGTCCTGTGGGGACCTGGCGACGGGCCACCTTAGAAGTATTTACACCACAGGAATCAGCCAGCATGACAAACCAGGATTCCCTACCTGTTGTTAAACACTTGTCACCAGCACACTGCTGCTGGGCCCCTGAGGGTCCCTTCTGGCCCTGAGCCTGGTTCAGGCTGAGGCTGAATTAGCTTGGTCCGCCCCCCGAGGCTCAGCCAGCAGGCCCAGCCCAGCAACAACACCCTTCTCTCTGTGCCCCAGCAAAGCTTCGAGGCACACCAGGACGAGACCGTGAGTGTGACGCACATGGTGAAGGCGGGCAGCGGCGTCTGGATGGCCTTCTCCTCTGGCTCCTCTGTCCGCCTCTTCCACACCGAGACGCTGGAGCATCTGCAGGAGATCAACATCGCCACCCGGACCACCTTCCTCCTGCCGGGTGAGTCTGCTGCTGGGCCTTGTGCCCTGCTGTCCTGGGTCTGGCCAGGGGAGGAGCTGACCTTCGTGGAGCCCCTGCCATTGCCGGGTAGAGCTGCGTTCCGGCCAGCCCAGGTTGTTAACCCTCGTGGCCGTGTCTGATGAGCTTTGAAAACTGGGCCTCCAAGAGAGGAGGCAGTGGGGCCAGGATTCAAACTCAGGGCTGTCGTCCCCAGACCTCTCTTGCTGTCATCACTCTTCCATCTCCCTTCTCGTGGGAAGTGAGGTTCTGAGCTCAACAGACTCTCCCAATTTGGGCCGCTGCTGAAAAGTCATACTGGGTGGGAACCCAGGCCCCTCCACACTTGCCACTTCTCAGGCCGACCAGAATCCCAGGTCTATCTCATGTCATGTACAGACTGCGAAGCCGGGGGAAAGAGAGAAGGCTGACTGGAGGTCTCTTTCTTTAGAGGTTTTTCTAAGAAAGGCAACAGTCTTGGTTTGCTGGCTGGGGTTTAGAGGCAGGAGCAGAGTGAAGGGCTTGGATGTCATCCCCTCAGGGCCCTGCTTCCTCCTGCTGAGCTGTTGGTGATACTCAGTGGAGAAGAGGGAGATCAGAGCCCACCTAACACTCTGCTACTCCCTGCATCGGCCCAAGGCCCCCATGGCATCGGCTCCAGGCAACCCCCTTGTCATATGCTGCCCAAGATGCTGCCCAGAGCCCACAGGCTACGCCGGAGGGAACCAGGCCAGACACCTGATCAGGGCCCCATCCCACCCCAGCCGGCTTTAGCTCTTGGCCCCACTTCCACCAGACAGACTGGTTTGCGAGGATACAGAGGCTGTGTCCTGTCTAAGCTGGGCCGGGTTCAGCAGCTGGGAGAGCTGAGGGGCCCTGGGGCAAGGACATGGGGCTGGCCTGCAGGTGGGGAGCTAATTGTTACAAGGACTCAGCAGATGGGCCACGTGGAGGCCAGGGTGACCACGTGCTGAGCTGGGGGACTGATCTCCCCATCCTATGAGGCCGGGCCAAGGGCAGGCATATTAGCCAGAACCTAAGGGGCTCTGGGCGCCTCTGTCTTACCAGAGGCCTGGTCCCTGACTCTAGCAAGGGGACCCAGAGATCACCCGGGCTCCTGCTTCCTCCTGGCCAGTCACAGTAGCGGTCCCCGAGTCTGGACTGGCGGTGATGGGACCAGGTGGCTGCTAAGCCCGAGATCAGCGGTGGCAGTGCCTGTGTGTGACAGCCGTCTGCCGCGCACCCTGGCCTAGCCCTGCACGGAGCCGGGCCGAGGGTTTTAGATACGGGGTCTCACTTCACAGTAACCCGCGGAGTGGGGGTGGTCCCCATCATACACATGTGGAAACTGTGGTTTGCTCAGCAGGAAAACGTGGCTTGTCTGTGGTCCTGCGGCGGGCCAGAGGCAGGGCTGGGAGGCCCCTGAGAGTCCTACCATGGGGAACGGGGGAGAGATGGCTTCAGAGGTGGCCAGAGTCCCGGCTTGGCCACTGTAGGGCTCGGGCGGCTCTCACTGCCCCCAGCAGCCTGTGGTCCCTCTGTGGGACCAGAGGTGGTTCCTGGCACCAGATAAATGCCTTCAGGCATGGGAAGATGCCTTGCCCAAGCTTGGAGCCTGGCAGGTGCGTGAGGAGAATAAATGCGCCTTCTGGGATGTGCTGTGTGGGCTCGGTGGGACCTGGGTAAGGCTCTCGTCCTGCTCTTTCCTATTTCCTTCCTGACCAGCCTTACTTCCTTCCCGCCCCGTTCCATCTTCCTTCAGTTTCATTGTATTTCACAGTATTTAGCCATTATACAAGGTAAATCCATTTTAACTACAATACAGATTTCTTTATATTACAGAACTATCTGCACATTTACGCTGATAGCTAAATTATTACAGTCTAGCAGGACAACAAAAAAAGTGGGCCTTTTAAATCTTTGTGGGGCAGGGGAGGGGAGAGAGAGGATCCATCTGTTGTATGGTTGGAGGTCGTCGGCGGGACCAGCAGGGAGACCCGGCTGCAGGTCCACAGTTGCGGCCCCTCCACACGGCTGTGGGTGTACTGTGTCAGCTTCAAATGTATCTCCTCGTCCACTGGCTTACTTGTCCTTGGCTGTCCCTTTTTAAGAAGGAAGGGCACCTGCTGTCCTCATGACTATGTCCGAGACAGGGAAATGGAGAGCTGGGAGGTGAAATGACCAGAGGTCACTGCCGAGGAGGCCAGAGCCAGCACCCTAATTGCAGCCTCGCAGACTTACCATATAGCATTCCCGGTCCCGGGCCTCAGTTTCCCCATCTATACAGGGAGGAGCCAAGATCCACGTGGGACCTTGGTTGTGGGGTATAGGACAGACCAGAGCTGGAGTCAGGTTGGCTCTGTGGCCCTCCAGCCCCATGATGGGCCGTGACGGGGAATCCTGGGGATCCCTGGTCCCTGCCTCCCAGGGAGGTTGGGCTCCATCTGAGGCAGTTCAAGCACAGAGCCCTGCCGTCCCTGGCTGGGGGGAGGCCCAGTTCCTGGTGGGTGACAGGTGGGTAACACCACCAGCATCATCTTCATCCTCATCCTTGTGGTCATCCGTGCCCCTCCCTGCACCTGCTCTGTGGGCCACACCTTGCTGCTCGGCCCCACGGTCCCGTCCATGTCCTTCTGGCTACACTTGCTACATCCAGCAGACGGAAGCCACTTCTCACTCACTGGACTTCCCTGGGGCTGGCACATCGGGGACAGAGGCTGAGGTCCCCGAGTGCAGGGCCTCCCCGAAGGTCCCCAGGGGTTACTGCCCTGGGTCGCTGTCCCCAAGCCTGGCATTTCCTGGTCAGCGACACCTGCCTGGCCAAGACCCCTGCAACCCGAGAGGAACAGGGCCAGAACTGCCGCAGGGGAGGGCGGCTTCTGCACCCCTTATGCTGTGCCCCGGCCGGAGGCCAACAGAACAGGATCCTTCAATTCTTTATTAGAGATATTCTAAAAAAGGCTTTTAAGTATTTTTTCTTCCCCCCATACCACCAAATGAAATAATTGCATAATTAGTAATAAATTTGTTCCTCTTCTAAGTGTGGATTTTTTTAAGGGCGTGTTAAAAATTTATCACACTTCCTTCCCCCGACCCCTTTCTTCCACTCATGTACCCGACTGGTATTAATGCATTTTTGAACCTAAACTCCCCCCTCCTCTTAACTAGACAGGTCATTAATAAAATGTTCTCCGGGAGCCTGAGCTTTTTAAAGTTGTCTGTCTGCAGATAGATGGCTTGGGTGAGTTGAACACTGCCGCATTAAGTCTCTGTGATAAAATATTTATCCACCATTAGAATTTTTTTTCTCTTTCGGACTGTTTGTGGAGTGTCTTGCTCTTTTCCTCGAGGCAGAGGAAGGGCTTCAGAATGAGGTCTACAGATGAAGTCGTTTCTCAGTTCCGGCGCCTGCCGCCTTCCTCGGTGTTGGCTGGGTCTCGGTTGTCCAGTGGGAGACACGGGGGCACTGGGGAGTGGTCTCTCACGGGGCTCCGGGCCCCAGGGGGCCCTGGAGAAGGAGGTGAGCCAGCGAGATGAAAATATGCCCCTGTTTGCTCTCTTGGCTTCCTTATTTTTGTAGGTTCATAGCTCTTATGGAGCCGATGGTAAGCCATGAGTCCAGGTCCTTTCCATAATCACAGACGTTACCCCAACGGCCTCTTTTCATTGATCGCACTCGCTGGGCTCAGAGCCGGGCCTGCGGTGTGTCTGCATCACACACACATGTATAATTCTAATAATCATAAAATGCGGCGAGATCGGTTCCTAATCCTCCCTGACAGATGAGAGAAAGAAAGCAGCTTGTCAGCTTGCACATCTAGTATGTAACACCAACACCCGCGTCCTTTGTCACTTTTCTGCTCACCTCCGTTTGTCCTGGTACTCGTTCCCTCGTGCGCTCAGCAGGTGCGTGGCTGCCCTCACCAGGCTTCCAACAGGGGAGCCGGCAGTGAGAGAGAGAGAGAGATGGGGCCGCAGAGACCTTGACCCGGCCCAGCAGGGAACCAGGTTGGTGGGGGGGGCGTGGCAGCCTGCACAGACTCCAGGAGGGCGGGGAGCACCTGCGCTGGCCTGCAGCCTTCCGGCTGGCTTGGCAGCTTCGACTTCTGAACCTACCCAGGCGTGGGGCCGAGTCCCAGCTCCACAGACACCCAGCCCCGTCTGTGAAATCGCCCTTGCTGTCCAGAGACGACCTGGCTTTTCTGGCCTGGTTCGCAGCCCCACACTGGTTCAGGCCCGCGAAGAGGACTCTGAGTTTGGGCCCCGTTGCCTGGAGCATCTGTCCCACTGCCTGTGGTCCCTTGCATGTGCGTCTCAAGCTGCACGTCTAGGCGACAATGTGGCCTTCCACCCAGGCCTGCTCCCTTATCTGAGTCCGAGGCACTGCCATGCACCCAGCTGCTCGAGGCAGAACACCTTGATTCCTGTCCCCTCTCCCTACCCACTCGAGTCAGTGGGTCTGTCCATCTTCAAAATGGATCTTGAATGCGCCAGCTTCTCATCTTCCCGGACACCATGGCGTCTCGGCACCACCGTCTTTGCCTGGCTGGTCTGCTTGCTCCCTCCCTTCCTGTCCTCCACCACTCTGTGGCTAAGGCGCTCCTCCAAACCGGGTCACCCATTCCTCTGCTCAGACCTTCCAGTAGCTTCTCACCTTGCTCAGAGTGAACAGTCTGGTCCTTACCCTGGTCCACCTGCTCTCTAGCTGTCTGGAATTTGCTCCCATCCCCAAGCTGGGCTGGCTATAGCCTGCTCCTGCCACCCACTTATTCTTGCTCCCGGGCCTTTGCATGTGCTGTGCCCCAATCCTTAGTTGTGACCTGGCGTGGCTGCGTCTTCCTTGCCCTCCAGACCTCACACCCCCACACCGGCTTCCCCATCCTTCCAGAAGGCAGGGTGAGGCAGGAGACTTGGGAATCCTCCTGCCCACTCCCTGCCCCATCCCCTAGTTGAATCCTCTTCCTGGTATTTATGTTCCTTGTCTATGTTTTCACTTCCTCTTTCCCCTCTCCGGACGTCGGATGGCGCTAATGCAATAGCCACTGCTACAGTGAAAACTGAACGAAAGGAGACATCTAGTGCCTCCACCAACCACACTCCCTGTGCTCACTAGCCACGTGTGGCTAATGGCTGCAGAACTGAACCGTGTGATCAGTAAAATTCCCATCACCACGGAGAGTCCTAGAGTGTTTGCTCCCCAAGCCGAACTGCGTGCGGCTCCTGCCGTGCCTACAGCCCTGGGTGCCTAGTCCCGCTCCCAGGAGGCCCCGGGATGTTCTGGGGTGCTGGGTGAACGGGTCAGTGGTGGGAGAGCACACTGTGTCGGACAGGGCTGTGTGAACCCCAACATGGTAACCTCGGGGAGCCCCCCGTTCTGTTCGGAGAAAGCCCATACCCCCACCCATGTGGAACTACAGTCATTTGCTCAAGAGTAGAGAGGCGGTTGCAGTGTAGACGGTCATTGGCGCATGGGAGCTCAGCTCCCACCCTAAGCCCACCAGCTGGGTGACCACTTTGGATCTTCGTATCCGCCTCTGGAAAACGGGCACACCGCCCCTGCCCTGCACATCTCCAGCCGTCGCGAGGCTTCCGTCAGACCGGAGCAGGTATATGTGTGCTTTACGGTCCAAAGCAGTGTTTCTCCAAGTGCGGTCCCCGGAACAGCACGTGCTGCGTCACCTGCATACTTGCCAGAAATGCAGTTTGGGGGCTCACCTCGTGGGGGGCGGGGGTGAGCCCGGCCGGGGGTGCGGTGCTTGCCCAGTTTGGTGGCTGCTGTTCCAGGCAACGTTTCACACGTCCCGTGGCGTGATGTGAATTTCCTTGTAGGGAGCCGTGGGCCCCTTGCCGGGGGGCAGATGGATTCAGCCCTTCAGAAAGACAGGGGTCTGTGTGCAGGCCCTCGCTCCTGCCCCTTCCCGTTGCCCAGAACTGTTAGTAACAGAGCAGCAGTAGTAGTGGCTGGTGATGCCTGTCTGTGCGTGCCGTGGCCCAGGCATGGGGTTCAGTGGTTTACGTTCATTCATTGACTCATTTAATCCTCAGGATGAGGCTATGGAAGAGCATCACCGTCCCCTTGTGCCGGTGAGGAAATGGCAGAGAGAGGCTTAGGGACTGGCCTGGGTCGTGTAGCTGGGAAGTGGCAGCGCCGGGCCCTGGAGCCCCCACCACATGCCCTCACCCCACCCTGTAAAGAGCAGAGGGACCCCAGCGCTCTCCCTGCTACCGCCCATCTGGCTAAAATGAAGAGACAGCAGCAGGGGCAGAGCCAGACAAGAGCTAATGTGGACCGACATCAGCAGCCTGCCCGCTCCTGGTGCAGAGTCGTCTGCAGCACTGGTGGGGAGCCGGGGGCTGCTGGGGCGCTCGGCCTTCACCCGGGGGAAGGACCCACGTGGGCAGGACGGCAAGCCTGTGCTGGAAACCGAGGGGCCAGCTCTCCCACCCTGCTTGCATCCGCAGTGGCCCCCGCCCTGTGCGTCTGCATCTCCTTCACCCTCAAAGCCGTGCCCCCTGTGGAGCACCCCCAGGGGCCAGCACTGGGCTCTATAGTGCTATCTCCTCCCATCCTCACACAGCCCCACTGTATCCAGGTGGAAACTGAGGCTCGGGGCTGCAAGGGCCGGACCCCAGCCAGGTCAGCCTGCCAAGCCCGCATCCTAATCACAGCCTCATCCAGCTTCCTGCTCGTCTCACGGGAGGTGCCGGACCACGCCCCTGCCTCACCCTGAAGCCCCCAGAACCCGCTGCCATCCCCCCAGGAGGGGTGCAGCTCATTCTGGCTTCTCTCTCCACAGGCCAAAAGCACCTGTGTGTCACCAGCCTCCTGATCTGCCAGGGTCTGCTCTGGGTGGGCACTGACCAGGGTGTCATCGTCTTGTTGCCTGTGCCTCGGCTGGAAGGCATCCCCAAGATCACAGGTGAGGCTCTGGAACTCGTCTTGGCAGGGCCCGGCAGTCAGCTGCAGATGGCTGGGGAGGGGGAGCCTTGTGCCCAGAGGTTTATGCTCTCTTCTGACGTGGAGGATCATTCTCCAGGGTCCTCTGTCATCACAGGAGGCCCTGTGGCACAGTGGAGTTATGTCACCCTGCCCCAAGGTCTCCTAGCTGCTCTCTGGGTCCGGGTCAAGTGACTTCAGGATTGGTGGAGGCCCCTGACTAATGGCTGGGCCCCTCCAGTTCCCTCCTTACAGCAGCTTCAAAATGTCCAGGTTCCAGAGACCGACATAACAAGGCTCCTGGGGACAGGGTCTGCATGCAAATGTGTTCCTATGGAGCAGTGGGAGGTCTGCCCTGACGGGTGGTGCTAGAGCCAGGAGAACAAGGGCGGGATCAGGGAGGACCCAGAACCCTGGGCCCCTCTCTGCCTCTACCCCGAGAGTGATGAGCAAGGGGTCTCCCCCAGCTGCAGGGCTGGGGTGGGCAGGGTGGGAGGGGGAAGCCCTGGGGAGGTCCCGCCCAGCCAGAACAGGAGCACCCCCTCTTCCTAAATCCCAGAGTCTCCTGTTTTCATCACACAGGTCATTTGGTTCCCCATGGTGTTGGTCCTTGGGTGGTAGGGAGGCGTCAGGCAGAGACCATGTCCCCCAGTGCTGACCGCCTGCTGGAGACGGCTGAGGTCTGGCTTGCGGGGGGGCAGGTGCTAGGAGAGCAGGTGTTCTGGTACCTCAGGACCCAGAGACTGGGGTGCTGGGCAGGCTGTGGGCAGAGTCAAGAAGGATGTGCTGTGGAGGAGCCCGAAATGGGCTTTAGGGGATGGGGTATAGCGTCAGGTGACTGGGGAAGGCTCTGCGAGCAAGGTCAATGGCTCGAGTGAAGGCATGCAGAGTTGCGGCTGGCGCAGGCAGGGGCTGTGGGCACTGTCACACTGACAGTCCCCCCAGTGGTTCATAAGGTCACTTTTGTTCCCTGTCCCACCCCTGCACAGCAAGTAGCCCTAGAGTGTGGGAGAGCCCTTCCCCAGACCCAAGGCCTTCCCGAACGTTCCGACAAATGTTCCAAAGCAATAACCATCAGCCAGAACGTTCTCTGAGAGAGGTGGGGTGCCTCCTATCAAGCCCTGGGCCTTTGGGCCCCTTCTCCCTGTTCCTTTCATCCAGGGAAAGGCATGGTCTCACTCAACGGTCACTGCGGGCCTGTGGCCTTCCTGGCTGTGGCTACCAGCATCTTGGCCCCTGACATCCTGCGGAGTGACCAGGAGGAGGCTGAGGGGCCACAGGCAGAGGAGGACAAGCTGGACGGGCCAGCACCCGAGCCCACGCCCACGCCCGCGAGCCACATGGGCCGAGAGCTGACCCGCAAGAAGGGAGTCCTCCTGCAGTACCGCCTGCGCTCCACGGCGCACCTGCCGGGCCCGTTGCTGTCCGTGCGGGAGCCGGCGCCCGCTGACGCCTCGGCCCTGGAGCACAGCGAGGAGGATGGCTCCATCTACGAGATGGCCGACGACCCCGATGTCTGGGTGCGCAGCCGGCCCTGCACCCGCGACGCCCACCGCAAGGAGATCTGCTCCGTGGCCATCATCTCGGGAGGGCAGGGCTACCGTAACTTTGGCAGCGCCCCCCCTGGGGGCAGCGGGAGGCTGGCCCCATGCGGGGAGACGGACAGCGCCCTCCTCATCTGGCAGGTGCCCTTGACGCTATAGCCCCTGGCCGGGCGGGCACACAGCCACAGGCTGCAGGGGGCTCTGGGCTGCTGGGGGCCCCTCCTGCCCTCTGGGCACCCCTGCAGGCAGCACCGGGTAGACTCGCCTTCCAGGGACTGCAAGGATGTGCCTCGGTCTCCTGGAACTACCTTGGCAGAGGAGAACTTCTTCCTTTTTTAAAAAACAGAATATTTCAGAGTGTATGGGGGAGGAGTCTGGGTTTGGGGAGAGGATCTCTCTGGAGGAAATGGCCTTCTTTTTAAAAGCAAAAAAAAAAAACCAACAAAAAACCCCCACAAAACCTCGAGACTGCCTGGCAAGGCCAGCGCCTCTCACGCGGCCGAGTGGGGCTCGGGGAAGGGCGTGTGCGCGGGAGTGTCTGCGAGCGCGTGGGCTGCTGTGTGGGCATATATAAATACGTACATACATACGGTGTATAATATGTGTATAAATGAAGTCTGTACATATTGGAGCTCTGGGAGATGCTGGAATAAAAGACGAGAATAACCTGAGCTCTTGGCTTGACTTTGTCTCCTGAGATATGATGGGGAAGTGACAGCTGTCCGGCGATGGGGCTCTTCAGGAAGCGGGAGCACCAGGGAGACCTCCCCCGACGGCACAGGCCCTAGAAGGAGCCGTGTGATGCCCTCGCCGCTGGCCACATGTCGTTTTCTACTTTTGTAATCAAAGAAAAGGAAATGAAGTCACAGATTCGGTTCCTGATCCCACAGGTGCTTCTCCAGTGTGTCTCGAAAGCCCCAGCCACGAGCTGCATGCCAGCCATCCTGGACAATACAGACCTGTTTTCCATCATCCCAGAAAGTTCTGTTTTACCGAGAAGAGGCTCTTGGGCGCTTCTTCTCTGAATAGTTTTTGGGGAGAAGTCTGCCCCCCACCCCCCGCGCTCTGGATGGGGGTGGAGGCAGGTGGCCTTGGCACCTGTCCCTGCTCCCCTGGGAGGGAGGACATTGATAGGGCTTCACGGTGGGGAGGATGGGGGTCAGGGGCTATTGCTGTGGGCGACAGGGCGAGGCAGGGAGGGGGCTGGGAGAGGAGGGGGTGAGTTCCAGACGGTGGTGGCAGAGCCCAGGCTGTGGGAGGGGCGCTGGGGCCCTGGCTTCCTTCTGCTGGCTCAGTCTCCATCCTTAGATTTCTAGAGCTTCCTTCCAGGGTGGGGTGGGGGGGACAAAGCCAATATCCACCACCCAAAAGGGAAGTGTTTTCTCCAACCTCCCACCTCGCTGGCATCTGTCCCCGTGTCTCTCCACCCACCACACGCCCACCTGTGGGGTCTCCCTTTCACGCTCACTGGTGGCGACGCCGGGTGGCGGGGGTAGGGGGAAGCAGAGGTCAGCGGGGGTGGGAGGCAGCCCTGTCCATGGGACCCAGCTGTGCAGCTCCATGGGCTTCCATGGACGCTCTGGGAACTCGGGGGAGAGCCACCATGGAGGGGGAGGCCACTTTAGCCAGGTCCTAACCCTCTGGTGGGGTCTTGTCCGCTCTCGGAGAAGCCACGTGCTCATTCCCCGCTTTCACAGACCCCTTGGGCCCCCGTTCTCCTCGGTTACCCTATTACCCGAGCAGAGAGCAGGCGCCGGGGCCAGTGGCTAAGGGCTCGGAGGAGGTCAAGGGTGCTGCAGAGGAAGGGGAAGGGCCTCCAGGTGGGAACAGCCTGTGCCAAGGTGGCTGTGCAGAGGCTGAATTTATTCCCATAAGCAAGCAGTCTGGCATGGGTCCCCTGGGAGAGGAGCAGGGAGCTGTGACGGGTGGGAAATCACAGCCCTGGACGCTGAGCCTTCAGGAACATTCTGTTCCGGCTATGTCCATCTTCTCTGAACGTCAGTTCCCCTTTTGGTATCAAAGGGAGACCCACCAGTGTCCTGCCTGCTGCTTGTGGGAGAGGAGCTAATGTGCCTTGGTCCCCCAAGTCAAATGCTGGGTGAGACTTTTCCTGGGGCAGGAGGTGGGGGAGATTGGGAATTGGGTTGGGGCGTGTTCTACTGAGTTGCCACTGGTCATCTGCTGCAGACAGGACAGTCCTATGAGTTTGGAGCTCGAGGGGGAGAGTCCAGGTGAGAGAGAGTTGTGAGCCGGACCAGATCTCCAGGGTGCAGAGGAGGCCGGGGCTTAACGTCCTGGAAGCCGTGTGGAGAGTGTTGGAAGGAGGAGGGAGCCATCTTCTGGGTCTGGTGCCATGGACAGAACTGACCTTGGGAGCAGCAGGGGCCTGGATGTGGTCCGAGGCCAAGGTGGGTGCTGTGCCTTTGTCCCCTGCCCCTTGCCGGAGAGGGAGAAGGGCCTTTTCTTCACCCCGGTGAGCGGGCACAGTGGAGACCTGTGGAGAGGAGGCAGGTGCTCCCGACCCACCTTCCAGCTGGGATTCTGCACAGCTGCTCATGGGGACTCTCGGGCTGAGGGCAGGTGGCTCGCCCTCCACCTGTGGGGAGCCCAGTCACTGTGCCCTCCTGCTGCCCTCCC